>JASTWF010000585.1:0-297201 GCA_030390025.1 Squalus acanthias
AGATACCAGCTCCTCCATCACCCACACACAGCCTGTCCCACTCTCAGATACCAGCTCCTCCATCACCCACACACAGCCTGTCCACTCTCAGATACCAGCTCCTCCATCACCCACACACAGCCTGTCCCACTCTCAGATACCAGCTCCTCCATCACCCACACACAAGCCTGTCCCACTCTCAGATACCAGCTCCTCCATCACCCACACACAGCCTGTCCCACTCTCAGATACCAGCTCCTCCATCACCCACACACAGCCTGTCCACTCTCAGATACCAGCTCCTCCATCACCCACACACACAGCCTGTCCCACTCTCAGATACCAGCTCCTCCATCACCCTCACACAGCCTGTCCCACTCTCAGATACCAGCTCCTCCATCACCCACACACAGCCTGTCCCACTCTCATATACCAGCTCCTCCCTCACACACACAGCCTGTCCCACTCTCAGATACCAGCTCCTCCATCACCCTCACACAGCCTGTCCCACTCTCAGATACCAGCTCCTCCATCACCCACACACAGCCTGTCCCACTCTCAGATACCAGCTCCTCCCCATCACCCACCCACACACAGCCTGTCCCACTCTCAGATACCAGCTCCTCCATCACCCACACACAGCCTGTCCCCTCTCTCAGATACCAGCTCCTCCATCACCCACACACACAGCCTGTCCCACTCTCAGATACCAGCTCCTCCATCACCCACACACAGCCTGTCCCACTCTCAGATACCAGCTCCTCCATCACCCACACACAGCCTGTCCCACTCTCAGATACCAGCTCCTCCATCACCAACACCACAGCCTGTCCACTCTCAGATACCAGCTCCTCCATCACCCTCACAACACAGCCTGTCCCACTCTCAGATACCAGCTCCTCCATCACACACACAGCCTGTCCCACTCTCAGATACCAGCTCCTCATCACCCACACACAGCCTGTCCCACTCTCAGATACCAGCTCCTCCATCACACACACAGCCTGTCCCAATCTCAGATACCAGCTCCTCCATCACCCTCACAACAGCCTGTCCCACTCTCAGATACCAGCTCCTCCATCACCCACACACAGCCTGTCCCACTCTCAGATACCAGCTCTCCATCACCCACCCACACACAGCCTGTCCCACTCTCAGATACCAGCTCCTCCATCACCCACACACCAGCCTGTCCCACTCTCAGATACCAGCTCCTCATCACCCACGAACACAGCCTGTCCCACTCTCAGATACCAGCTCCTCCATCACCCAACACACACCTGTCCCACTCTCAGATACCAGCTCCTCCATCACCCACCACAGCCTGTCCCACTCTCAGATACCAGCTCCTCCATCACCCACACACAGCCTGTCCCACTCTCAGATACCAGCTCTCCATCACCCACACACAGCCTGTCCCACTCTCAGATACCAGCTCCTCCAACACCCACACACAGCCTGTCCCACTCTCAGATACCAGCACCCTCCATCGCCCACACACACACAGCCGGTCCCACTCTCAGATATCAGCTCCTCCATCCCACACACACACAGCCTGTCCCACTCTCAGATACCAGCTCCTCCATCACCCTCACACAGCCTGTCCACTCTCAGATACCAGCTCCTCCATCACCCACACACAGCCTGTCCCACTCTCAGATACCAGCTCCTCCATCACCCACACAGCCTGTCCACTCTCAGATACCAGCTCCTCCATCACCCCACACACAGCCTGTCCCACTCTCAGATACCAGCTCCTCCATCACCCACACACAGCCTGTCCCACTCTCAGATACCAGCTCCTCCATCACCCACACACAGCCTGTCCCACTCTCAGATACCAGCTCCTCCATCACCCACACACAGCCTGTCCCACTCTCAGATACCAGCTCCTCCATCACCCACACACAGCCTGTCCCACTCTCAGATACCAGCTCCTCCATCACCCACACACAGCCTGTCCCACTCTCAGATACCAGCTCCTCCATCACCCACACACAGCCTGTCCCACTCTCAGATACCAGCTCCTCCATCACCCACACACAGCCTGTCCCACTCCAGATACTAGCTCCTCCATCACCCACACACAGCCTGTCCCACTCTCAGATACCAGCTCCTCCATCACCCACACACAGCCTGTCCCACTCTCAGATCCAGCTCCTCCATCACCCACACACAGCCTGTCCCACTCTCAGATTACCAGGCACTCCAACACCCACACACAGCCTGTCCCACTCTCAGATACCAGCACCTCCATCGCCACCCACACACAGCCTGTCCCACTCTCAGATACCAGCTCCTCCATCGCCCACACCACACAGCCTGTCCCACTCTCAGATACCAGCTCCTCATCCCCACACACAGCCTGTCCCACTCTCAGATACCAGCTCCTCCAACACCCACACACAGCCTGTCCCACTCTCAGATACCAGCACCTCCATCGCCCACACACACACAGCCTGTCCCACTCTCAGATATCAGCTCCTCCATCTCCCACACACACACAGCCTGTCCCACTCTCAGATACCAGCTCTCCATCACCCACACACAGCCTGTCCCACTCTCAGATACCAGCTCCTCCATCACCCACACACAGCCTGTCCCACTCTCAGATACCAGCTCCTCCATCACCCACACACAGCCTGTCCCACTCTCAGATACCAGCTCCTCCATCACCCACACACAGCCTGTCCCACTCTCAGATACCAGATCCTCCATCACCCACCACACACAGCCTGTCCCACTCTCAGATACCAGCTCCTCCATCACCCACACACAGCCTGTCCCACTCTCAGATACCAGCTCCTCCATCACCCACACACAGCCTGTCCCACTCTCAGATACCAGCTCCTCCATCACCCACACACAGCCTGTCCCACTCTCAGATACCAGCTCCTCCATCACCCACACACAGCCTGTCCCACTCTCAGATACCAGCTCCTCCATCACCCACACACAGCCTGTCCCACTCTCAGATACCAGCTCCTCCATCGCCCACACACACACAGCCTGTCCCACTCTCAGATACCAGCTCCTCCATCACCCACACACACAGCCTGTCCCACTCTCAGATACCAGCTCCTCCATCACCCACACACAGCCTTCCCACTCTCAGATACCAGCTCCTCCATCAGCACACACACCAGCCTGTCCCACTCTCAGATACCAGCTCCTCCATCACCCTCACACAGCCTGTCCCACTCTCAGATACCAGCTCCTCCATCACACAGACAGCCTGTCCCACTCTCAGATACCAGCTCCTCCATCACCCACACACAGCCTGTCCACTCTCAGATACCAGCTCCTCCATCACACACACAGCCTGTCCCACTCTCAGATACCAGCTCCTCCATCACCCTCACACAGCCTGTCCCACTCTCAGATACCAGCTCCTCCATCACCCACACACAGCCTGTCCCACTCTCAGATACCAGCTCTTCCATCACCCACCCACACACAGCCTGTCCCACTCTCAGATACCAGCTCCTCCATCACCCACACACAGCCTGTCCCACTCTCAGATACCAGCTCCTCCAACACCCACACACAGCCTGTCCCACTCTCAGATACCAGCTCCTCCATCACCACACACAGCCTGTCCCACTCTCAGATACCAGCTCCTCCATCACCCACACACAGCCTGTCCCACTCTCAGATACCAGCTCCTCCATCACCCACACACAGCCTGTCCCACTCTCAGATACCAGCTCCTCCATCACCCACACACAGCCTGTCCCACTCTCAGATACCAGCTCCTCCATCACCCACACACAGCCTGTCCCACTCTCAGATACCAGCTCCTCCATCACCACACACACAGCCTGTCCCACTCTCAGATACCAGCTCCTCCATCCACACACACACAGCCTGTCCCACTCTCAGATACCAGCTCCTCCATCACCCTCACACAGCCTGTCCCACTCTCAGATACCAGCTCCTCCATCACCCACACACAGCCTGTCCCACTCTCAGATACCAGCTCCTCCATCACACAGACAGCCTGTCCACTCTCAGATACCAGCTCCTCCATCACCCACACACACAGCCTGTCCACTCTCAGATACAGCTCCTCCATCACCACAGCACAGCCTGTCCCACTCTCAGATACCAGCTCCTCCATCACCCTCACACAGCCTGTCCCACTCTCAGATACCAGCTCCTCCATCACCCACACACAGCCTGTCCCACTCTCAGATACCAGCTCTTCCATCACCCACCCACACACAGCCTGTCCCACTCTCAGATACCAGCTCCTCCATCACCCACACACAGCCTGTCCCACTCTCAGATACCAGCTCCTCCATCACCCACACACAGCCTGTCCCACTCTCAGATACCAGCTCCTCCATCACCCACACACAGCCTGTCCCACTCTCAGATACCAGCTCCTCCATCACCCACACACAGCCTGTCCCACTCTCAGATACCAGCTCCTCCATCACCCACACACAGCCTGTCCCACTCTCAGATACCAGCTCCTCCATCACCCACACACAGCCTGTCCCACTCTCAGATACCAGCTCCTCCAACACCCACACACAGCCTGTCCCACTCTCAGATACCAGCACCTCCATCGCCCACACACACACAGCCTGTCCCACTCTCAATATCAGCTCTCCATCGCCCACACACACACAGCCTGTCCCACTCTCAGATACCAGCTCCTCCATCACCCTCACACAGCCTGTCCCACTCTCAGATACCAGCTCCTCCATCACACACACACAGCCTGTCCCACTCTCAGATACCAGCTCCTCCATCACCCTCACACAGCCTGTCCCACTCTCAGATACCAGCTCCTCCATCACCCACACACAGCCTGTCCCACTCTCAGATACCAGCTCCTCCATCACCCACACACAGCCTGTCCCACTCTCAGATACCAGCTCCTCCATCACCCACACACAGCCTGTCCCACTCTCAGATACCAGCTCCTCCATCACCCCCACACACAGCCTGTCCCACTCTCAGATACCAGCTCCTCCATCACCCACACACAGCCTGTCCCACTCTCAGATACCAGCTCCTCCATCACCCACACACAGCCTGTCCCACTCTCAGATACCAGCTCCTCCATCACCCACACACAGCCTGTCCCACTCTCAGATACCAGCTCCTCCATCACCCACACACAGCCTGTCCCCACTCTCAGATACCAGCTCCTCCATCACCCACACACAGCCTGTCCCACTCTCAGATACCAGCTCCTCCATCACCCACACACAGCCTGTCCCACTCTCAGATACCAGCTCCTCCATCACCCACACACAGCCTGTCCCACTCTCAGATACCAGCTCCTCCATCACCCACACACAGCCTGTCCCACTCTCAGATACCAGCTCCTCCATCACCACACACAGCCTGTCCCACTCTCAGATACCAGCTCCTCCATCACCCACACACAGCCTGTCCCACTCTCAGATACCAGCTCCTCCATCACCACACACACAGCCTGTCCACTCTCAGATACCAGTTCCCCATCACCCACACACACAGCCTGTCCCACTCTCAGATACCAGCTCCTCCATCACCCACACACAGCCTGTCCCACTCTCAGATACCAGCTCCTCCATCACCCACACACAGCCTGTCCCACTCTCAGATACCAGCTCCTCCCTCACCACAGACAGCCTGTCCACTCTCAGATACCAGCTCCTCCATCACCCACACACAGCCTGTCCCACTCTCAGATACCAGCTCCTCCCTCACTCACACAGCCTGTCCCACTCTCAGATACCAGCTCCTCCATCACGCACACACACAGCCTGTCCCACTCTCAGATACCAGCTCCTCCCTCACACAGACAGCCTGTCCCACTCTCAGATACCAGCTCCTCCATCACCCTCACACAGCCTGTCCCACTCTCAGATACCAGCTCCTCCATCACCCACACACAGCCTGTCCCACTCTCAGATACCAGCTCCTCCATCACCCTCACACAGCCTGTCCCCCTCTCAGATACCAGCTCCTCCATCACCCACACACAGCCTGTCCCACTCTCAGATACCAGCTCCTCCATCACCCACACACAGCCTGTCCCACTCTCAGATACCAGCTCCTCCATCACCCACACACAGCCTGTCCCACTCTCAGATACCAGCTCCTCCATCACCCACACACAGCCTGTCCCACTCTCAGATACCAGCTCCTCCATCACCCACACACAGCCTGTCCCACTCTCAGATACCAGCTCCTCCATCACCCACACACAGCCTGTCCCACTCTCAGATACCAGCTCCTCCATCACCCACACACAGCCTGTCCCACTCTCAGATACCAGCTCCTCCATCACCCACACACAGCCTGTCCCACTCTCAGATACCAGCTCCTCCATCACCCACACACAGCCTGTCCCACTCTCAGATACCAGCTCCTCCATCACCCACACACAGCCTGTCCCACTCTCAGATACCAGCTCCTCCATCACCCACACACAGCCTGTCCCACTCTCAGATACCAGCTCCTCCATCACCCACACACAGCCTGTCCCACTCTCAGATACCAGCTCCTCCATCACCCACACACAGCCTGTCCCACTCTCAGATACCAGCTCCTCCATCACCCACACACAGCCTGTCCCACTCTCAGATACCAGCTCCTCCATCACCCACACACAGCCTGTCCCACTCTCAGATACCAGCTCCTCCATCACCCACACACAGCCTGTCCCACTCTCAGATACCAGCTCCTCCATCACCCACACACAGCCTGTCCCACTCTCAGATACCAGCTCCTCCAACACCCACACACAGCCTGTCCCACTCTCAGATACCAGCTCCTCCATCACCCACACCACAGCCTGTCCCACTCTCAGATACCAGCTCCTCCATCACCCCACACACAGCCTGTCCCACTCTCAGATACCAGCTCCTCCATCACCCACACACAGCCTGTCCCACTCTCAGATACCAGCTCCTCCATCACCCACACACAGCCTGTCCCACTCTCAGATACCAGCTCCTCCATCACCCACACACAGCCTGTCCCACTCTCAGATACCAGCTCCTCCATCACCCACACACAGCCTGTCCCACTCTCAGATACCAGCTCCTCCATCACCCACACACAGCCTGTCCCACTCTCAGATACCAGCTCCTCCATCACCCACACACAGCCTGTCCCACTCTCAGATACCAGCTCCTCCATCACCCACACACAGCCTGTCCCACTCTCAGATACCAGCTCCTCCATCACCCACACACAGCCTGTCCCACTCTCAGATACCAGCTCCTCCATCACCCACACACAGCCTGTCCCACTCTCAGATACCAGCTCCTCCATCACCCACACACAGCCTGTCCCACTCTCAGATACCAGCTCCTCCATCACCCACACACAGCCTGTCCCACTCTCAGATACCAGCTCCTCCATCACCCACACACAGCCTGTCCCACTCTCAGATACCAGCTCCTCCATCACCCACACACAGCCTGTCCCACTCTCAGATACCAGCTCCTCCATCACCCACACACAGCCTGTCCCACTCTCAGATACCAGCTCCTCCATCACCCACACACAGCCTGTCCCACTCTCAGATACCAGCTCCTCCATCACCCACACACAGCCTGTCCCACTCTCAGATACCAGCTCCTCCATCACCCACACACACAGCCTGTCCCACTCTCAGATACCAGCTCCTCCATCACCCACACACAGCCTGTCCCACTCTCAGATACCAGCTCCTCCATCACCCACACACAGCCTGTCCCACTCTCAGATACCAGCTCCTCCCTCACACAGACAGCCTGTCCCACTCTCAGATACCAGCTCCTCCATCACCCACACACACAGCCTGTCCCACTCTCAGATACCAGCTCCTCCCTCACACAGACAGCCTGTCCCACTCTCAGATACCAGCTCCTCCATCACCCACACACAGCCTGTCCCACTCTCAGATACCAGCTCCTCCACCTCACACAACAGCCTGTCCACTCTCAGATACCAGCTCCTCCATCACCCACACACAGCCTGTCCCACTCTCAGATACCAGCTCCTCCATCACCCACACACAGCCTGTCCCACTCTCAGATACCAGCTCCTCCATCACCCACACACAGCCTGTCCCACTCTCAGATACCAGCTCCTCCATCCACACACAGCCTGTCCCACTCTCAGATACCAGCTCCTCCATCACCCACACACAGCCTGTCCACTCTCAGATACCAGCTCCTCCATCACCCACACACAGCCTGTCCCACTCTCAGATACCAGCTCCTCCATCACCCACACACAGCCTGTCCCACTCTCAGATACCAGCTCCTCCATCACCCACACACAGCCTGTCCCACTCTCAGATACCAGCTCCTCCATCACCCTCACACAGCCTGTCCCACTCTCAGATACCAGCTCCTCCATCACCCACACACAGCCTGTCCCACTCTCAGATACCAGCTCCTCCATCGCCCACACACACACAGCCTGTCCCACTCTCAGATACCAGCTCCTCCATCACCCTCACACAGCCTGTCCCACTCTCAGATACCAGCTCCTCCATCAGCACACACACAGCCTGTCCCACTCTCAGATACCAGCTCCTCCATCACCACACACAGCCTGTCCCACTCTCAGATACCAGCTCCTCCATCACCCACACACACAGCCTGTCCCACTCTCAGATACCAGCTCCTCCATCACCCACACACAGCCTGTCCCACTCTCAGATACCAGCTCCTCCATCACCCACTACACAGCCTGTCCCACTCTCAGATACCAGCTCCTCCCTCACCCACAGACAGCCTGTCCCACTCTCAGATACCAGCTCCTCCATCACCCACACACAGCCTGTCCCACTCTCAGATACCAGCTCCTCCATCACCCACACACAGCCTGTCCCACTCTCAGATACCAGCTCCTCCATCACCCACACACAGCCTGTCCCACTCTCAGATACCAGCTCCTCCATCACCCACACACAGCCTGTCCCACTCTCAGATACCAGCTCCTCCATCACCACCCACACACAGCCTGTCCCACTCTCAGATACCAGCTCCTCCATCACCCACACACAGCCTGTCCCACTCTCAGATACCAGCTCCTCCATCACCCACACACAGCCTGTCCCACTCTCAGATACCAGCTCCTCCATCAGCCACACACAGCCTGTCCCACTCTCAGATACCAGCTCCTCCATCACCACACACAGCCTGTCCCACTCTCAGATACCAGCTCCTCCATCACCCACACACAGCCTGTCCCACTCTCAGATACCAGCTCCTCCATCACCCACACACAGCCTGTCCCACTCTCAGATACCAGCTCCTCCATCACCCACACACAGCCTGTCCCACTCTCAGATACCAGCTCCTCCATCACCCACACACAGCCTGTCCCACTCTCAGATACCAGCTCCTCCATCACCCACACACAGCCTGTCCCACTCTCAGATACCAGCTCCTCCATCACCCACACACAGCCTGTCCCACTCTCAGATACCAGCTCCTCCATCACCCACACACAGCCTGTCCCACTCTCAGATACCAGCTCCTCCATCACCCACACACAGCCTGTCCCACTCTCAGATACCAGCTCCTCCATCACCCACACACAGCCTGTCCCACTCTCAGATACCAGCTCCTCCATCACCCACACACAGCCTGTCCCACTCTCAGATACCAGCTCCTCCATCACCCTCACACAGCCTGTCCCACTCTCAGATACCAGCTCCTCCATCACCCACACACACAGCCTGTCCCACTCTCAGATACCAGCTCCTCCATCACACAGACAGCCTGTCCCACTCTCAGATACCAGCTCCTCCATCACCCACACACACAGCCTGTCCCACTCTCAGATACCAGCTCCTCCCTCACACAGACAGCCTGTCCCACTCTCAGATACCAGCTCCTCCATCACCCTCACACAGCCTGTCCCACTCTCAGATACCAGCTCCTCCATCACCCACACACAGCCTGTCCCACTCTCAGATACCAGCTCCTCCATCACCCACACAGCCTGTCCCACTCTCAGATACCAGCTCCTCCATCACCCACACACAGCCTGTCCCACTCTCAGATACCAGCTCCTCCATCACCCACACACAGCCTGTCCCACTCTCAGATACCAGCTCCTCCATCACCCACACACAGCCTGTCCCACTCTCAGATACCAGCTCCTCCATCACCCACACACAGCCTGTCCCACTCTCAGATACCAGCTCCTCCATCACCCACACACAGCCTGTCCCACTCTCAGATACCAGCTCCTCCATCACCCACACACAGCCTGTCCCACTCTCAGATACCAGCTCCTCCATCACCCACACACAGCCTGTCCCACTCTCAGATACCAGCTCCTCCATCACCCACACACAGCCTGTCCCACTCTCAGATACCAGCTCCTCCATCACCCACACACAGCCTGTCCCACTCTCAGATACCAGCTCCTCCATCACCCACACACAGCCTGTCCCACTCTCAGATACCAGCTCCTCCATCGCCCACACACACAGCCTGTCCCACTCTCAGATACCAGCTCCTCCATCACCCACACACAGCCTGTCCCACTCTCAGATACCAGCTCCTCCATCACACACACACAGCCTGTCCCACTCTCAGATACCAGCTCCTCCATCACCCACACACAGCCTGTCCCACTCTCAGATACCAGCTCCTCCATCACCCACACACAGCCTGTCCCACTCTCAGATACCAGCTCCTCCATCACCCACACACAGCCTGTCCCACTCTCAGATACCAGCTCCTCCATCACCCACACACACAGCCTGTCCCACTCTCAGATACCAGCTCCTCCCTCACACAGACAGCCTGTCCCACTCTCAGATACCAGCTCCTCCATCACCCACACACACAGCCTGTCCCACTCTCATATACCAGCTCCTCCCTCACACAGACAGCCTGTCTCACTCTCAGATACCAGCTCCTCCATCACCCACACACAGCCTGTCCCACTCTCAGATACCAGCTCCTCCATCACCCACACACAGCCTGTCCCACTCTCAGATACCAGCTCCTCCATCACCCACACACAGCCTGTCCCACTCTCAGATACCAGCTCCTCCATCACCCACACACAGCCTGTCCCACTCTCAGATACCAGCTCCTCCATCACCCACACACAGCCTGTCCACTCTCAGATACCAGCTCCTCCATCACCCACACACAGCCTGTCCCACTCTCAGATACCAGCTCCTCCATCACCCACACACAGCCTGTCCCACTCTCAGATACCAGCTCCTCCATCACCCACACACAGCCTGTCCCACTCTCAGATACCAGCTCCTCCATCACCCACACACAGCCTGTCCCACTCTCAGATACCAGCTCCTCCATCACCACAGCACAGCCTGTCCCACTCTCAGATACCAGCTCCTCCATCACCCACACACAGCCTGTCCCACTCTCAGATACCAGCTCCTCCATCACCCACACACAGCCTGTCCCACTCTCAGATACCAGCTCCTCCATCACCCACACACAGCCTGTCCCACTCTCAGATACCAGCTCCTCCATCACCCACACACAGCCTGTCCCACTCTCAGATACCAGCTCCTCCATCACCCACACACACAGCCTGTCCCACTCTCAGATACCAGCTCCTCCATCACCCACACACAGCCTGTCCCACTCTCAGATACCAGCTCCTCCATCACCCACACACAGCCTGTCCCACTCTCAGATACCAGCTCCTCCATCACCACACACAGCCTGTCCCACTCTCAGATACCAGCTCCTCCATCACCCACACACAGCCTGTCCCACTCTCAGATACCAGCTCCTCCATCACCCACACACAGCCTGTCCCACTCTCAGATACCAGCTCCTCCATCACCCACACACAGCCTGTCCCACTCTCAGATACCAGCTCCTCCATCACCCACACACAGCCTGTCCCACTCTCAGATACCAGCTCCTCCATCACCCACACACAGCCTGTCCCACTCTCAGATACCAGCTCCTCCATCACCCACACACAGCCTGTCCCACTCTCAGATACCAGCTCCTCCATCACCCACACACAGCCTGTCCCACTCTCAGATACCAGCTCCTCCATCACCCACACACAGCCTGTCCCACTCTCAGATACCAGCTCCTCCATCGCCACACACACACAGCCTGTCCCACTCTCAGATACCAGCTCCTCCATCACCACACACACAGCCTGTCCCACTCTCAGATACCAGCTCCTCCATCAGCACCACACACAGCCTGTCCCACTCTCAGATACCAGCTCCTCCATCAGCCCACACACAGCCTGTCCCACTCTCAGATACCAGCTCCTCCATCACCCACACACAGCCTGTCCCACTCTCAGATACCAGCTCCTCCATCACCACACACAGCCTGTCCCACTCTCAGATACCAGCTCCTCCATCACCCACACACACAGCCTGTCCCACTCTCAGATCCAGCTCCTCCATCACCACAGCACAGCCTGTCCACTCTCAGATACCAGCTCCTCCATCACCCTCACACAGCCTGTCCCACTCTCAGATACCAGCTCCTCCATCACCCACACACAGCCTGTCCCACTCTCAGATACCAGCTCCTCCATCACCACACACAGCCTGTCCCACTCTCAGATACCAGCTCCTCCATCACCCACACACAGCCTGTCCCACTCTCAGATACCAGCTCCTCCATCACCCACACACAGCCTGTCCCACTCTCAGATACCAGCTCCTCCATCACCCACACACAGCCTGTCCCACTCTCAGATACCAGCTCCTCCATCACCCTCACACAGCCTGTCCCACTCTCAGATACCAGCTCCTCCATCACCCACACACAGCCTGTCCCACTCTCAGATACCAGCTCCTCCATCACCACACACAGCCTGTCCCACTCTCAGATACCAGCTCCTCCATCACCCACACACACAGCCTGTCCCACTCTCAGATACCAGCTCCTCCTCACCCACACACAGCCTGTCCCACTCTCAGATACCAGCTCCTCCATCACCCACACACAGCCTGTCCCACTCTCAGATACCAGCTCCTCCATCACCCACACACAGCCTGTCCCACTCTCAGATACCAGCTCCTCCATCACCCACCACACACAGCCTGTCCCACTCTCAGATACCAGCTCCTCCATCACCCACACACAGCCTGTCCCACTCTCAGATACCAGCTCCTCCATCACCCACACACAGCCTGTCCCACTCTCAGATACCAGCTCCTCCATCACCCACACACAGCCTGTCCCACTCTCAGATACCAGCTCCTCCATCACCCACACACAGCCTGTCCCACTCTCAGATACCAGCTCCTCCATCACCCACACACAGCCTGTCCCACTCTCAGATACCAGCTCCTCCATCACCCACACACAGCCTGTCCCACTCTCAGATACCAGCTCCTCCATCACCCACACACAGCCTGTCCCACTCTCAGATACCAGCTCCTCCATCACCCACACACAGCCTGTCCCACTCTCAGATACCAGCTCCTCCATCACCCACACACAGCCTGTCCCACTCTCAGATACCAGCTCCTCCATCACCCACACACAGCCTGTCCCACTCTCAGATACCAGCTCCTCCTCACACAGACAGCCTGTCCCACTCTCAGATACCAGCTCCTCCATCACCCACACACAGCCTGTCCCACTCTCAGATACCAGCTCCTCCCTCACACACACAGCCTGTCTCAATCTCAGATACCAGCTCCTCCATCACCCTCACACAGCCTGTCCACTCTCAGATACCAGCTCCTCCATCACCCACACACAGCCTGTCCCACTCTCAGATACCAGCTCCTCCATCAGCCACACACAGCCTGTCCCACTCTCAGATACCAGCTCCTCCATCACCCACACACAGCCTGTCCCACTCTCAGATACCAGCTCCTCCATCACCCACACACAGCCTGTCCCACTCTCAGATACCAGCTCCTCCATCACCCACACACAGCCTGTCCCACTCTCAGATACCAGCTCCTCCATCACCCACACACAGCCTGTCCCACTCTCAGATACCAGCTCCTCCATCACCCACACACAGCCTGTCCCACTCTCAGATACCAGCTCCTCCATCACCCACACACAGCCTGTCCCACTCTCAGATACCAGCTCCTCCATCACACCCACACACAGCCTGTCCCACTCTCAGATACCAGCTCCTCCATCACCCACACACAGCCTGTCCCACTCTCAGATACCAGCTCCTCCATCACCCACACACAGCCTGTCCCACTCTCAGATACCAGCTCCTCCATCACCCACACACAGCCTGTCCCACTCTCAGATACCAGCTCCTCCATCGCCCACACACACAGCCTGTCCCACTCTCAGATACCAGCTCCTCCATCACCCACACACACAGCCTGTCCCACTCTCAGATACCAGCTCCTCCATCACCCACACACAGCCTGTCCCACTCTCAGATACCAGCTCCTCCATCACCCACACACAGCCTGTCCCACTCTCAGATACCAGCTCCTCCATCACCCACACACAGCCTGTCCCACTCTCAGATACCAGCTCCTCCATCACCCACACACAGCCTGTCCCACTCTCAGATACCAGCTCCTCCATCACCCACACACACAGCCTGTCCCACTCTCAGATACCAGCTCCTCCATCACCCACACACAGCCTGTCCCACTCTCAGATACCAGCTCCTCCATCACCCACACACAGCCTGTCCCACTCTCAGATACCAGCTCCTCCATCACCACACACAGCCTGTCCCACTCTCAGATACCAGCTCCTCCATCACCCACACACAGCCTGTCCCACTCTCAGATACCAGCTCCTCCATCACCCACACACAGCCTGTCCCACTCTCAGATACCAGCTCCTCCATCACCCACACACACAGCCTGTCCCACTCTCAGATACCAGCTCCTCCCTCACACACACAGCCTGTCCCACTCTCAGATACCAGCTCCTCCATCACCCACCCACACACAGCCTGTCCCACTCTCAGATACCAGCTCCTCCATCACCCACACACAGCCTGTCCCACTCTCAGATACCAGCTCCTCCATCACCCACACACAGCCTGTCCCACTCTCAGATACCAGCTCCTCCATCACCCACACACAGCCTGTCCCACTCTCAGATACCAGCTCCTCCATCACCCACACACAGCCTGTCCCACTCTCAGATACCAGCTCCTCCCTCACACAGACAGCCTGTCCCACTCTCAGATACCAGCTCCTCCATCACCCTCACACAGCCTGTCCCACTCTCAGATACCAGCTCCTCCCTCACACACACAGCCTGTCCCACTCTCAGATACCAGCTCCTCCATCACCCACACACAGCCTGTCCCACTCTCAGATACCAGCTCCTCCATCACCCACACACACAGCCTGTCCCACTCTCAGATACCAGCTCCTCCATCGCCCACACACACACAGCCTGTCCCACTCTCAGATACCAGCTCCTCCATCACCCTCACACAGCCTGTCCCACTCTCAGATACCAGCTCCTCCAACAGCAACACACACCGCCTGTCCCACTCTCAGATACCAGCTCCTCCAGCACCCACACACAGCCTGTCCCACTCTCAGATACCAGCTCCTCCATCACCCACACACAGCCTGTCCCACTCTCAGATACCAGCTCCTCCATCACCCACACACAGCCTGTCCCACTCCCAGATACCAGCTCCTCCATCACCCACACACAGCCTGTCCCACTCTCAGATACCAGCTCCTCCATCACCCACACACAGCCTGTCCCACTCTCAGATACCAGCTCCTCCATCACACACACACAGCCTGTCCCACTCCAGATACCAGCTCCTCCATCACCCACACACACAGCCTGTCCCACTCTCAGATACCAGCTCCTCCATCACCCACACACAGCCTGTCCCACTCTCAGATACCAGCTCCTCCATCACCCACACACAGCCTGTCCCAGTCTCAGATACCAGCTCCTCCATCACCCACACACACAGCCTGTCCCACTCTCAGATACCAGCTCCTCCATCACCCACACACAGCCTGTCCCACTCTCAGATACCAGCTACTCCCTCACACAGACAGCCTGTCCCACTCTCAGATACCAGCTCCTCCATCACCCTCACACAGCCTGTCGCACTCTCAGATACCAGCTCCTCCATCACCCACACACAGCCTGTCCCACTCTCAGATACCAGCTCCTCCATCACCCACACACACAGCCTGTCCCACTCTCAGATACCAGCTCCTCCATCACCCACACACAGCCTGTCCCACTCTCAGATACCAGCTCCTCCATCACCCACACACACACAGCCTGTCCCACTCTCAGATACCAGCTCCTCCATCACCCACACACAGCCTGTCCCACTCTCAGATACCAGCTCCTCCATCACCCACACAGCAGCCTGTCCCACTCTCAGATACCAGCTCCTCCATCACCCTCACACAGCCTGTCCCACTCTCAGATACCAGCTCCTCCATCACCTCACACACACAGCCTGTCCCACTCTCAGATACCAGCTCCTCCATCACCCACACACAGCCTGTCCCACTCTCAGATACCATCTCCTCCATCACCCACACACAGCCTGTCCCACTCTCAGATACCAGCTCCTCCATCACCCACACACAGCCTGTCCCACTCTCAGATACCAGCTCCTCCATCACCCACACACAGCCTGTTCTCACTCTCAGATACCAGCTCCTCCATCACCCACACACAGCCTGTCCCAGTCTCAGATACCAGCTCCTCCATCACCCACACACACAGCCTGTCCCCCTCTCAGATTCCAGCTCCTCCATCACCCACACACAGCCTGTCCCACTCTCAGATACCAGCTCCTCCATCACCCACACACAGCCTGTCCCACGCTCAGATACCAGCTCCTCCCTCACACAGACAGCCTGTCCCACTCTCAGATACCAGCTCCTCCATCACCCTCACACAGCCTGTCCCACTCTCAGATACCAGCTCCTCCCTCACACACACAGCCTGTCCCACTCTCAGATACCAGCTCCTCCATCACCCACACACACAGCCTGTCCCACTCTCAGATACCAGCTCCTCCCTCACACAGACAGCCTGTCCCACTCTCAGATACCAGCTCCTCCATCACCCACACACAGCCTGTCCCACTCTCAGATACCAGCTCCTCCATCAGCCACACACAGCCTGTCCCACTCTCAGATACCAGCTCCTCCATCACCCACACACAGCCTGTCCCACTCTCAGATACCAGCTCCTCCATCACCCACACACAGCCTGTCCCACTCTCAGATACCAGCTCCTCCATCACCCACACACAGCCTGTCCCACTCTCAGATACCAGCTCCTCCATCACCCACACACAGCCTGTCCCACTCTCAGATACCAGCTCCTCCATCACCCACACACAGCCTGTCCCACTCTCAGATACCAGCTCCTCCATCACCCACACACAGCCTGTCCCACTCTCAGATACCAGCTCCTCCATCACCCACACACACAGCCTGTCCCCCTCTCAGATACCAGCTCCTCCATCACCCACACACAGCCTGTCCCACTCTCAGATACCAGCTACTCCCTCACACAGACAGCCTGTCCCACTCTCAGATACCAGCTCCTCCATCACCCTCACACAGCCTGTCGCACTCTCAGATACCAGCTCCTCCATCACCCACACACAGACTGTCCCACTCTCAGATACCAGCTCCTCCATCACCCACACACACAGCCTGTCCCACTCTCAGATACCAGCTCCTCCATCACCCACACACAGCCTGTCCCACTCTCAGATACCAGCTCTTCCATCACCCACCCACACACAGCCTGTCCCACTCTCAGATACCAGCTCCTCCATCACCCACACACAGCCTGTCCCACTCTCAGATACCAGCTCCTCCATCACCCACATGCAGCCTGTCCCACTCTCAGATACCAGCTCCTCCATCACCCTCACACAGCCTGTCCCACTCTCAGATACCAGCTCCTCCATCACACTCACACACACAGCCTGTCCCACTCTCAGAACCAGCTCCTCCATCACCCACACACAGCCTGTCCCACTCTCAGATACCATCTCCTCCATCACCCACACACAGCCTGTCCCACTCTCAGATACCAGCTCCTCCATCACCCACACACAGCCTGTCCCACTCCCAGATACCAGCTCCTCCATCACCCACACACAGCCTGTTCTCACTCTCAGATACCAGCTCCTCCATCACCCACACACAGCCTGTCCCAGTCTCAGATACCAGCTCCTCCATCACCCACACACACAGCCTGTCCCCCTCTCAGATTCCAGC
Source organism: Squalus acanthias (assembly GCA_030390025.1). NCBI lineage: Eukaryota > Metazoa > Chordata > Chondrichthyes > Squaliformes > Squalidae > Squalus > Squalus acanthias. The sequence goes on from JASTWF010000585.1 coordinate 18,140, forward strand.
TCCTCCATCACCCACACACAGCCTGTCCCACTCTCAGATACCAGCTCCTCCATCACCCACACACAGCCTGTCCCACGCTCAGATACCAGCTCCTCCATCACCACAGACAGCCTGTCCCACTCTCAGATACCAGCTCCTCCATCACCCTCACACAGCCTGTCCCACTCTCAGATACCAGCTCCTCCCTCACACACACAGCCTGTCCCACTCTCAGATACCAGCTCCTCCATCACCCACACACACAGCCTGTCCCACTCTCAGATACCAGCTCCTCCCTCACACAGACAGCCTGTCCCACTCTCAGATACCAGCTCCTCCATCACCCACACACACAGCCTGTCCCACTCTCAGATACCAGCTCCTCCATCACCCTCACACAGCCTGTCCCACTCTCAGATACCAGCTCCTCCATCACCCACACACAGCCTGTCCCACTCTCAGATACCAGCTCCTCCATCACCCACACACAGCCTGTCCCACTCTCAGATACCAGCTCCTCCATCACCCACACACACAGCCTGTCCCACTCTCAGATACCAGCTCCTCCATCACCCACACACAGCCTGTCCCACTCTCAGATACCAGCTCCTCCATCACCCTCACACAGCCTGTCCCACTCTCAGATACCAGCTCCTCCCTCACACACACAGCCTGTCCCACTCTCAGATACCAGCTCCTCCATCACCCACACACAGCCTGTCCCACTCTCAGATACCAGCTCCTCCATCACCCACACACACACAGCCTGTCCCACTCTCAGATACCAGCTCCTCCATCGCCCACACACACACAGCCTGTCCCACTCTCAGATACCAGCTCCTCCATCACCCACACACAGCCTGTCCCACTCTCAGATACCAGCTCCTCCATCAGCACACACACAGCCTGTCCCACTCTCAGATACCAGCTCCTCCAGCACCCACACACAGCCTGTCCCACTCTCAGATACCAGCTCCCCCATCACCCACACACAGCCTGTCCCACTCTCAGATACCAGCTCCTCCATCACCCACACACAGCCTGTCCCACTCTCAGATACCAGCTCCTCCATCACCCTCACACAGCCTGTCCCACTCTCAGATACCAGCTCCTCCATCACCCACACACAGCCTGTCCCACTCTCAGATACCAGCTCCTCCATCACCCACACACAGCCTGTCCCACTCTCAGATACCAGCTCCTCCATCACCCACACACACAGCCTGTCCCACTCTCAGATACCAGCTCCTCCATCACCCACACACAGCCTGTTCTCACTCTCAGATACCAGCTCCTCCATCACCCACACACAGCCTGTCCCACTCTCAGATACCAGCTCCTCCATCACCCACACACACAGCCTGTCCCACTCTCAGATACCAGCTCCTCCATCACCCACACACAGCCTGTCCCACTCTCAGATACCAGCTCCTCCATCACACAGACAGCCTGTCCCACTCTCAGATACCAGCTCCTCCATCACCCACACACAGCCTGTCCCACTCTCAGATACCAGCTCCTCCATCACCCACACACAGCCTGTCCCACTCTCAGATACCAGCTCCTCCATCACCCACACACAGCCTGTCCCACTCCCAGATACCAGCTCCTCCATCACCCACACACAGCCTGTTCTCACTCTCAGATACCAGCTCCTCCATCACCCACACACAGCCTGTCCCAGTCTCAGATACCAGCTCCTCCATCACCCACACACACAGCCTGTCCCCCTCTCAGATACCAGCTCCTCCATCACCCACACACAGCCTGTCCCACTCTCAGATACCAGCTCCTCCATCACCCACACACAGCCTGTCCCACGCTCAGATACCAGCTCCTCCCTCACACAGACAGCCTGTCCCACTCTCAGATACCAGCTCCTCCATCACCCACACACAGCCTGTCCCACTCTCAGATACCAGCTCCTCCCTCACACACACAGCCTGTCCCACTCTCAGATACCAGCTCCTCCATCACCCACACACACAGCCTGTCCCACTCTCAGATACCAGCTCCTCCCTCACCACACACAGCCTGTCCCACTCTCAGATACCAGCTCCTCCATCACCCACACACACAGCCTGTCCCACTCTCAGATACCAGCTCCTCCATCACCCTCACACAGCCTGTCCCACTCTCAGATACCAGCTCCTCCATCACCCACACACAGCCTGTCCCACTCTCAGATACCAGCTCCTCCATCACCCACACACAGCCTGTCCCACTCTCAGATACCAGCTCCTCCATCACCCACACACAGCCTGTCCCCCTCTCAGATACCAGCTCCTCCATCACCCACACACAGCCTGTCCCACTCTCAGATACCAGCTCCTCCATCACCCTCACACAGCCTGTCCCACTCTCAGATACCAGCTCCTCCATCACCCACACACAGCCTGTCCCACTCTCAGATACCAGCTCCTCCATCACCCACACACAGCCTGTCCCACTCTCAGATACCAGCTCCTCCATCACCCACACACAGCCTGTCCCACTCTCAGATACCAGCTCCTCCATCACCCACACACAGCCTGTCCCACTCTCAGATACCAGCTCCTCCATCACCCACACACAGCCTGTCCCACTCTCAGATACCAGCTCCTCCAACAGCCCACACACAGCCTGTCCCACTCTCAGATACCAGCTCCTCCAGCACCCACACACAGCCTGTCCCACTCTCAGATACCAGCTCCTCCATCACCCACACACAGCCTGTCCCACTCTCAGATACCAGCTCCTCCATCACCCACACACAGCCTGTCCCACTCCCAGATACCAGCTCCTCCATCACCCACACACAGCCTGTCCCACTCTCAGATACCAGCTCCTCCATCACCCTCACACAGCCTGTCCCACTCTCAGATACCAGCTCCTCCATCACCCACACACAGCCTGTCCCACTCTCAGATACCAGCTCCTCCATCACCCTCACACAGCCTGTCCCACTCTCAGATACCAGCTCCTCCATCACCCACACACACAGCCTGTCCCACTCTCAGATACCAGCTCCTCCATCACCCACACACAGCCTGTCCCACTCTCAGATACCAGCTCCTCCATCACCCACACACAGCCTGTCCCACTCTCAGATACCAGCTCCTCCATCACCCACACACACAGCCTGTCCCACTCTCAGATACCAGCTCCTCCATCACCCACACACAGCCTGTCCCACTCTCAGATACCAGCTCCTCCATCACCCACACACAGCCTGTCCCACTCTCAGATACCAGCTCCTCCATCACCCTCACACAGCCTGTCCCACTCTCAGATACCAGCTCCTCCATCACCCACACACAGCCTGTCCCACTCTCAGATACCAGCTCCTCCATCACCCACACACACAGCCTGTCCCACTCTCAGATACCAGCTCCTCCATCACCCACACACAGCCTGTCCCACTCTCAGATACCAGCTCCTCCATCACCCACCACACACAGCCTGTCCCACTCTCAGATACCAGCTCCTCCATCACCCACACACAGCCTGTCCCACTCTCAGATACCAGCTCCTCCATCACCCACATGCAGCCTGTCCCACTCTCAGATACCAGCTCCTCCATCACCCTCACACAGCCTGTCCCACTCTCAGATACCAGCTCCTCCATCACACTCACACACAGCCTGTCCCACTCTCAGATACCAGCTCCTCCATCACCCACACACAGCCTGTCCCACTCTCAGATACCAGCTCCTCCATCACACTCACACACAGCCTGTCCCACTCTCAGATACCAGCTCCTCCATCACCCACACACAGCCTGTCCCACTCTCAGATACCAGCTCCTCCATCACCCTCACACAGCCTGTCCCACTCTCAGATACCAGCTCCTCCATCACCCTCACACACAGCCTGTCCCACTCTCAGATACCAGCTCCTCCATCACCCACACACAGCCTGTCCCACTCTCAGATACCAGCTCCTCCATCACCCGCCCACAGCCTGGGTCACTCTCAGATACCAGCTCCTCCATCACCCGCCCACATACTGTCCCACTCTCAGATACCAGCTCCTCCATCACCCACACACAGCCTGTACCACTCTCAGATACCAGCTCCTCCATCACCCACACACACACCGGCTGTCCCACTCTCAGATACCAGCTCCTCCAACACCCACACACAGCCTGTCCCACTCTCAGATACCAGCACCTCCATCGCCCACACACACACAGCCTATCCCACTCTCAGATACAAGCTCCTCCATCGCCCACACACACACAGCCTGTCCCACTCTCAGATACCAGCTCCTCCATCACCCTCACACAGCCTGTCCCACTCTCAGATACCAGCTCCTCCAACAGCAACACACACAGCCTGTCCCACTCTCAGATACCAGCTCCTCCATCACCCTCACACAGCCTGTCCCACTCTCAGATACCAGCTCCTCCATCACCCACACACAGCCTGTCCCACTCTCAGATACCAGCTCCTCCAGCACCCACACACAGCCTGTCCCACTCTCAGATACCAGCTCCTCCATCACCCACACACAGCCTGTCCCACTCTCAGATACCAGCTCCTCCATCACCCACACACAGCCTGTCCCACTCTCAGATACCAGCTACTCCCTCACTCAGACAGCCTGTCCCACTCTCAGATACCAGCTCCTCCATCACCCTCACACAGCCTGTCCCACTCTCAGATACCAGCTCCTCCATCACCACACACAGCCTGTCCCACTCTCAGATACCAGCTCCTCCATCACCCACACACACAGCCTGTCCCACTCTCAGATACCAGCTCCTCCCTCACACAGACAGCCTGTCCCACTCTCAGATACCAGCTCCTCCATCACCCTCACACAGCCTGTCCCACTCTCAGATACCAGCTCCTCCATCACCCTCACACAGCCTGTCCCACTCTCAGATACCACCTCCTCCATCACCCACACACACAGCCTGTCCCACTCTCAGATACCAGCTCCTCCATCACCCACACAGCCTGTCCCACTCTCAGATACCAGCTCCTCCATCACCCTCGCACAGCCTGTCCCACTCTCAGATACCAGCTCCTCAATCAACCTCACACAGCCTGTCCCACTCTCAGATACCAGCTCTTCCATGACCCACCCACACACAGCCTGTCCCACTCTCAGATACCAGCTCCTCCATCACCCACACACAGCCTGTCCCACTCTCAGATACCAGCTCCTCCATCACCCACACACAGCCTGTCCCACTCTCAGATACCAGCTCCTCCATCACCCACAAACAGCCTGTCCCACTCTCAGATACCAGCTCCTCCATCACCCTCACACACACAGCCTGTCCGACTCTCAGATACCAGCTCCTCCATCACCCACACACAGCCTGTCCCACTCTCAGATACCAGCTCCTCCATCACCCACACACAGCCTGTCCCACTCTCAGATACCAGCTCCTCCATCACCCACACACAGCCTGTCCCACTCTCAGATACCAGCTCCTCCATCACCCACACACAGCCTGTCCCACTCTCAGATACCAGCTCCTCCATCACCCACACACAGCCTGTCCCACTCTCAGATACCAGCTCCTCCATCACCCACACACAGCCTGTCCCACTCTCAGATACCAGCTCCTCCATCACCCACACACAGCCTGTCCCACTCTCAGATACCAGCTCCTCCATCACCCACACACAGCCTGTCCCACTCTCAGATACCAGCTCCTCCATCACCCTCACACACAGCCTGTCCGACTCTCAGATACCAGCTCCTCCATCACCCACACACAGCCTGTCCCACTCTCAGATACCAGCTCCTCCATCACCCACACACAGCCTGTCCCACTCTCAGATACCAGCTCCTCCAGCACCCACACACACACAGCCTGTCCCACTCTCAGATACCAGCTCCTCCCTCACGCAGACAGCCTGTCCCACTCTCAGATACCAGCTCTCCATCACCCTCACACAGCCTGTCCCACTCTCAGATACCAGCTCTCCATCACCCACACACAGCCTGTCCCACTCTCAGATACCAGCTCCTCCATCACCCTCACACAGCCTGTCCCACTCTCAGATACCAGCTCCTCCATCACCCTCACACAGCCTGTCCCACTCTCAGATACCAGCTCTCCATCACCCTCACACAGCCTGTCCCACTCTCAGATACCAGCTCCTCCATCACCCTCACACAGCCTGTCCCACTCTCAGATACCAGCTCCTCCATCACCCACACACAGCCTGTCCCACTCTCAGATACCAGCTCTCCATGACCCACCCACACACAGCCTGTCCCACTCTCAGATACCAGCTCCTCCATCACCCACACACAGCCTGTCCCACTCTCAGATACCAGCTCCTCCATCACCCACACACAGCCTGTCCCACTCTCAGATACCAGCTCCTCCATCACCCACACACAGCCTGTCCCACTCTCAGATACCAGCTCCTCCATCACCCACACACAGCCTGTCCCACTCTCAGATACCAGCTCCTCCATCACCCACACACACAGCCTGTCCCACTCTCAGATACCAGCTCCTCCATCACCCACACACAGCCTGTCCCACTCTCAGATACCAGCTCCTCCATCACCCACACACAGCCTGTCCCACTCTCAGATACCAGCTCCTCCATCACCCACACACAGCCTGTCCCACTCTCAGATACCAGCTCCTCCATCACCCACACACAGCCTGTCCCACTCTCAGATACCAGCTCCTCCATCACCCACACACAGCCTGTCCCACTCTCAGATACCAGCTCCTCCATCACCCACACACAGCCTGTCCCACTCTCAGATACCAGCTCCTCCATCACCCACACACACAGCCTGTCCCACTCTCAGATACCAGCTCCTCCATCACCCACACACAGCCTGTCCCACTCTCAGATACCAGCTCCTCCATCACCACAGACAGCCTGTCCCACTCTCAGATACCAGCTCCTCCATCACCCTCACACAGCCTGTCCCACTCTCAGATACCAGCTCCTCCATCACCCACACACAGCCTGTCCCACTCTCAGATACCAGCTCCTCCATCACCCACACACACAGCCTGTCCCACTCTCAGATACCAGCTCCTCCATCACCCACACACAGCCTGTCCCACTCTCAGATACCAGCTCCTCCATCACCCAGACACAGCCTGTCCCACTCTCAGATACCAGCTCCTCCATCACCCACACACAGCCTGTCCCACTCTCAGATACCAGCTCCTCCATCAGCCACACACAGCCTGTCCCACTCTCAGATACCAGCTCCTCCATCACCCACACACAGCCTGTCCCACTCTCAGATACCAGCTCCTCCATCACCCACACACAGCCTGTCCCACTCTCAGATACCAGCTCCTCCATCACCCACACACAGCCTGTCCCACTCTCAGATACCAGCTCCTCCATCACCCACACACAGCCTGTCCCACTCTCAGATACCAGCACCTCCATCGCCCACACACACACAGCCTGTCCCACTCTCAGATACCAGCTCCTCCATCGCCCACACACACACAGCCTGTCCCACTCTCAGATACCAGCTCCTCCATCACCCTCACACAGCCTGTCCCACTCTCAGATACCAGCTCCTCCAACAGCAACACACACAGCCTGTCCCACTCTCAGATACCAGCTCCTCCATCACCCTCACACAGCCTGTCCCACTCTCAGATACCAGCTCCTCCATCACCCACACACAGCCTGTCCCACTCTCAGACACCAGCTCCTCCAGCACCCACACACAGCCTGTCCCACTCTCAGATACCAGCTCCTCCATCACCCACACACAGCCTGTTCTCACTCTCAGATACCAGCTCCTCCATCACCCACACACAGCCTGTCCCAGTCTCAGATACCAGCTCCTCCATCACCCACACACACAGCCTGTCCCCCTCTCAGATACCAGCTCCTCCATCACCCACACACAGCCTGTCCCACTCTCAGATACCAGCTCCTCCATCACCCACACACAGCCTGTCCCACTCTCAGATACCAGCTCCTCCCTCACACAGACAGCCTGTCCCACTCTCAGATACCAGCTCCTCCATCACCCTCACACAGCCTGTCCCACTCTCAGATACCAGCTCCTCCCTCACACACACAGCCTGTCCCACTCTCAGATACCAGCTCCTCCATCACCCACACACACAGCCTGTCCCACTCTCAGATACCAGCTCCTCCCTCACACAGACAGCCTGTCCCACTCTCAGATACCAGCTCCTCCATCACCCACACACACCCTGTCCCACTCTCATATACCAGCTCCTCCCTCACACAGACAGCCTGTCCCACTCTCAGATACCAGCTCCTCCATCACCCACACACAGCCTGTCCCACTCTCAGATACCAGCTCCTCCATCACCCTCACACAGCCTGTCCCACTCTCAGATACCAGCTCTTCCATCACCCACCCACACACAGCCTGTCCCACTCTCAGATACCAGCTCCTCTATCACCCACACACAGCCTGTCCCACTCTCAGATACCAGCTCCTCCATCACCAACACACAGCCTGTCCCACTCTCAGATACCAGCTCCTCCATCACCCACACGCAGCCTGTCCCACTCTCAGATACCAGCTCCTCCATCACACTCACACACACAGCCTGTCCCACTCTCAGATACCAGCTCCTCCATCACCCACACACAGCCTGTCCCACTCTCAGATACCAGCTCCTCCATCACCCACACACAGCCTGTCCCACTCTCAGATACCAGCTCCTCCATCACCCACACACACACAGCCTGTCCCACTCTCAGATACCAGCTCCTCCATCACACAGACAGCCTGTCTCACTCTCAGATACCAGCTCCTCCATCACCCTCACACAGCCTGTCCCACTCTCAGATACCAGCTCCTCCATCACCCACACACAGCCTGTCCCACTCTCAGATACAAGCTCCTCCAACACCCACACACAGCCTGTCACACTCTCATATACCAGCTCCTCCATCACCCACACACAGCCTGTCCCACTCTCAGATACCAGCTCCTCCATCACCCCCACACAGCCTGTCCCACTCTCAGATACCAGCTCCTCCATCACCCACACACACAGCCTGTCCCACTCTCAGATACCAGCTCCTCCATCACCCACACACAGCCTGTCCCACTCTCAGATACCAGCTCCTCCATCACCCACACACAGCCTGTCCCACTCTCAGATACCAGCTCCTCCATCACCCACACACAGCCTGTCCCACTCTCAGATACCAGCTCCTCCATCACCCACACACAGCCTGTCCCACTCTCAGATATCAGCTCCTCCATCACCCTCCACACACAGCCTGTCCCACTCTCAGATACCAGCTCCTCCATCACACACACACACAGCCTGTCCCACTCTCAGATACCAGCTCCTCCATCACCCACACACAGCCTGTCCCACTCTCAGATACCAGCTCCTCCATCACCCACACACACAGCCTGTCCCACTCTCAGATACCAGCTCCTCCCTCACACAGACAGCCTGTCTCAATCTCAGATACCAGCTCCTCCATCACACACACACAGCCTGTCCCACTCTCAGATACCAGCTCCTCCATCACTCACACACAGCCTGTCCCACTCTCAGATACCAGCTCCTCCATCACCCAGACACAGCCTGTCCCACTCTCAGATACCAGCTCCTCCATCACCCACACACAGCCTGTCCCACTCTCAGATACCAGCTCCTCCATCACCCAGACACAGCCTGTCCCACTCTCAGATACCAGCTCCTCCATCACCCACACACAGCCTGTCCCACTCTCAGATACCAGCTCCTCCATCACCCACACACAGCCTGTCCCACTCTCAGATACCAGCTCCTCCAACACCCACACACAGCCTGTCCCACTCTCAGATACCAGCACCTCCATCGCCCACACACACACAGCCTGTCCCACTCTCAGATACCAGCTCCTCCATCGCCCACACACACACAGCCTGTCCCACTCTCAGATACCAGCTCCTCCATCACCCTCACACAGCCTGTCCCACTCTCAGATACCAGCTCCTCCAACAGCAACACACACAGCCTGTCCCACTCTCAGATACCAGCTCCTCCATCACCCTCACACAGCCTGTCCCACTCTCAGATACCAGCTCCTCCATCACCCACACACAGCCTGTCCCACTCTCAGATACCAGCTCCTCCAGCACCCACACACAGCCTGTCCCACTCTCAGATACCAGCTCCTCCATCACCCACACACAGCCTGTCCCACTCTCAGATACCAGCTCCTCCATCACCCACACACAGCCTGTCCCACTCTCAGATACCAGCTCCTCCAACAGCAACACACACAGCCTGTCCCACTCTCAGATACCAGCTCCTCCATCACCCACACACACAGCCTGTCCCACTCTCAGATACCAGCTCCTCCATCACACACACAGAGCCTGTCCCACTCTCAGATACCAGCTCCTCCATCACCCTCTCACACAGCCTGTCCCACTCTCAGATACCAGCTCCTCCATCACCCACACACACAGCCTGTCCCACTCTCATATACCATCTCCTCCCTCACACAGACAGCCTGTCTTAATCTCAGATACCAGCTCCTCCATCACCCTCACACAGCCTGTTCCACTCTCAGATACCAGCTCCTCCATCACCCACACACAGCCTGTCCCACTCTGAGATACCAGCTCCTCCATCACCCACACACAGCCTGTCCCACTCTCAGATACCAGCTCTTCCATCACCCACCCACACACAGCCTGTCCCACTCTCAGATACCAGCTCCTCCATCACCCACACACAGCCTGTCACACTCTCAGATACCAGCTCCTCCATCACCCACACACAGCCTGTCCCACTCTCAGATACCAGCTCCTCCATCACCCACACTCAGCCTGTCCCACTCTCAGATACCAGCTCCTCCATCATCCTCACACTGCCTGTCCCACTCTCAGATACCAGCTCCTCCATCACCCTCACACAGCCTGTCCCACTCTCAGATACCAGCTCCTCCATCACCCACACACAGCCTGTCCCACTCTCAGATACCAGCTCCTCCATCACCCACACACAGCCTGTCCCACTCTCAGATACCAGCTCCTCCATCACCCACCACACACAGCCTGTCCCACTCTCAGATACCAGCTCCTCCATCACCCACACACAGCCTGTCCCACTCTCAGATACCAGCTCCTCCATCACCCACCACACACAGCCTGTCCCACTCTCAGATACCAGCTCCTCCATCACCCACACACAGCCTGTCCCACTCTCAGATACCAGCTCCTCCATCACCCACCACACACAGCCTGTCCCACTCTCAGATACCAGCTCCTCCATCACCCACACACAGCCTGTCCCACTCTCAGATACCAGCTCCTCCATCACCCACCACACACAGCCTGTCCCACTCTCAGATACCAGCTCCTCCATCACCCACACACAGCCTGTCCCACTCTCAGATACCAGCTCCTCCATCACCCACACACAGCCTGTCCCACTCTCAGATACCAGCTCCTCCAACACCCACACACACACAGCCTGTCCCACTCTCAGATACCAGCTCCTCCCTCACACAGACAGCCTGTCTCAATCTCAGATACCAGCTCCTCCATCACCCTCACACAGCCTGTCCCACTCTCAGATACCAGCTCCTCCAACACCCACACACAGCCTGTCCCACTCTCAGATACCAGCTCCTCCATCACCCACACACAGCCTGTCCCACTCTCAGATACCAGCTCCTCCATCACCCCCACACAGCCTGTCCCACTCTCAGATACCAGCTCCTCCATCACCCACACACACAGCCTGTCCAACTCTCAGATACCAGCTCCTCCATCGCCCACACACACACAGCCTGTCCCACTCTCAGATACCAGCTCCTCCATCACCCTCACACAGCCTGTCCCACTCTCAGATACCAGCTCCTCCAACAGCAACACACACAGCCTGTCCCACTCTCAGATACCAGCTCCTCCATCACCCACACACAGCCTGTCCCACTCTCAGATACCAGCTCCTCCATCACCCACACACAGCCTGTCCCACTCTCAGATACCAGCTCCTCCAGCACCCACACACAGCCTGTCCCACTCTCAGATACCAGCTCCTCCATCACCCACACACAGCCTGTCCCACTCTCAGATACCAGCTCCTCCATCACCCACACACAGCCTGTCCCACTCTCAGATACCAGCTCCTCCATCACCCTCACACTGCCTGTCCCACTCTCAGATACCAGCTCCTCCATCACCCTCACACAGCCTGTCCCACTCTCAGATACCAGCTCCTCCATCACCCACACACAGCCTTTCCCACTCTCAGATACCAGCTCCTCCATCACCCACACACAGCCTGTCCCACTCTCAGATACCAGCTCCTCCATCACCCACCACACACAGCCTGTCCCACTCTCAGATACCAGCTCCTCCATCACCCACACACAGCCTGTCCCACTCTCAGATACCAGCTCCTCCATCACCCACACACAGCCTGTCCCACTCTCAGATACCAGCTCCTCCATCACCCACACACAGCCTGTCCCACTCTCAGATACCAGCTCCTCCAACACCCACACACACACACAGCCTGTCCCACTCTCAGATACCAGCTCCTCCCTCACACAGACAGCCTGTCTCAATCTCAGATACCAGCTCCTCCATCACCCTCACACAGCCTGTCCCACTCTCAGATACCAGCTCCTCCATCACCCACACACAGCCTGTCCCACTCTCAGATACCAGCTCCTCCAACACCCACACACAGCCTGTCACACTCTCAGATACCAGCTCCTCCATCACCCACACACAGCCTGTCCCACTCTCAGATACCAGCTCCTCCATCACCCCCACACAGCCTGTCCCACTCTCAGATACCAGCTCCTCCATCACCCACACACACAGCCTGTCCCACTCTCAGATACCAGCTCCTCCATCACCCACACACAGCCTGTCCCACTCTCAGATACCAGCTCCTCCATCACCCACACACAGCCTGTCCCACTCTCAGATACCAGCTCCTCCATCACCCACACACAGCCTGTCCCACTCTCAGATACCAGCTCCTCCATCACCCACACACAGCCTGTCCCACTCTCAGATATCAGCTCCTCCATCACCCTCCCACACACAGCCTGTCCCACTCTCAGATACCAGCTCCTCCGTCACACACACACACAGCCTGTCCCACTCTCAGATACCAGCTCCTCCATCACCCACACACAGCCTGTCCCACTCTCAGATACCAGCTCCACCATCACCCACACACACAGCCTGTCCCACTCTCAGATACCAGCTCCTCCATCACCCACACACAGCCTGTCCCACTCTCAGATACCAGCTCCTCCATCACCCACACACAGCCTGTCCCACTCTCAGATACCAGCTCCTCCATCACCCACACACAGCCTGTCCCACTCTCAGATACCAGCTCCTCCATCACCCACACACAGGCCTGTCCCACTCTCAGATACCAGCTCCTCCATCACCCACACACACAGCCTGTCCCACTCTCAGATACCAGCTGCTCCATCACCCACACACAGCCTGTCCCACTCTCAGATACCAGCTCCTCCATCACCCACACACAGCCTGTCCCACTCCCAGATACCAGCTCCTCCATCACCCACACACAGCCTGTCCCACTCTCAGATACCAGCTCCTCCCTCACACAGACAGCCTGTCCCACTCTCAGATACCAGCTCCTCCATCACCCTCACACAGCCTGTCCCACTCTCAGATACCAGCTCCTCCATCACCCACACACAGCCTTTCCCACTCTCAGATACCAGCTCCTCCATCACCCACACACAGCCTGTCCCACTCTCAGATACCAGCTCTTCCATCACCCACCCACACACAGCCTGTCCCACTCTCAGATACCAGCTCCTCCATCACCCACACACAGCCTGTCCCACTCTCAGATACCAGCTCCTCCATCACCCACACACAGCCTGTCCCACTCTCAGATACCAGCTCCTCCAACACCCACACACACACAGCCTGTCCCACTCTCAGATACCAGCTCCTCCCTCACACAGACAGCCTGTCTCAATCTCAGATACCAGCTCCTCCATCACCCTCACACAGCCTGTCCCACTCTCAGATACCAGCTCCTCCATCACCCACACACAGCCTGTCCCACTCTCAGATACCAGCTCCTCCAACACCCACACACAGCCTGTCACACTCTCAGATACCAGCTCCTCCATCACCCACACACAGCCTGTCCCACTCTCAGATACCAGCTCCTCCATCACCCCCACACAGCCTGTCCCACTCTCAGATACCAGCTCCTCCATCACCCACACACACAGCCTGTCCAACTCTCAGATACCAGCTCCTCCATCGCCCACACACACACAGCCTGTCCCACTCTCAGATACCAGCTCCTCCATCACCCTCACACAGCCTGTCCCACTCTCAGATACCAGCTCCTCCAACAGCAACACACACAGCCTGTCCCACTCTCAGATACCAGCTCCTCCATCACCCTCACACAGCCTGTCCCACTCTCAGATACCAGCTCCTCCATCACCCACACACAGCCTGTCCCACTCTCAGATACCAGCTCCTCCATCACCCACACACAGCCTGTCCCACTCTCAGATACCAGCTCCTCCATCACCCACACACAGCCTGTCCCACTCTCAGATACCAGCTCCTCCATCACCCACACTCAGCCTGTCCCACTCTCAGATACCAGCTCCTCCATCATCCTCACACTGCCTGTCCCACTCTCAGATACCAGCTCCTCCATCACCCTCACACAGCCTGTCCCACTCTCAGATACCAGCTCCTCCATCACCCACACACAGCCTTTCCCACTCTCAGATACCAGCTCCTCCATCACCCACACACAGCCTGTCCCACTCTCAGATACCAGCTCTTCCATCACCCACCCACACACAGCCTGTCCCACTCTCAGATACCAGCTCCTCCATCACCCACACACAGCCTGTCCCACTCTCAGATACCAGCTCCTCCATCACCCACACACAGCCTGTCCCACTCTCAGATACCAGCTCCTCCATCACCCACACACAGCCTGTCCCACTCTCAGATACCAGCTCCTCCAACACCCACACACACACACAGCCTGTCCCACTCTCAGATACCAGCTCCTCCCTCACACAGACAGCCTGTCTCAATCTCAGATACCAGCTCCTCCATCACCCTCACACAGCCTGTCCCACTCTCAGATACCAGCTCCTCCATCACCCACACACAGCCTGTCCCACTCTCAGATACCAGCTCCTCCAACACCCACACACAGCCTGTCACACTCTCAGATACCAGCTCCTCCATCACCCACACACAGCCTGTCCCACTCTCAGATACCAGCTCCTCCATCACCCCCACACAGCCTGTCCCACTCTCAGATACCAGCTCCTCCATCACCCACACACACAGCCTGTCCAACTCTCAGATACCAGCTCCTCCATCACCCACACACAGCCTGTCCCACTCTCAGATACCAGCTCCTCCATCACCCACACACAGCCTGTCCCACTCTCAGATACCAGCTCCTCCATCACCCACACACAGCCTGTCCCACTCTCAGATACCAGCTCCTCCATCACCCACACACAGCCTGTCCCACTCTCAGATATCAGCTCCTCCATCACCCTCCCACACACAGCCTGTCCCACTCTCAGATACCAGCTCCTCCGTCACACACACACACAGCCTGTCCCACTCTCAGATACCAGCTCCTCCATCACCCACACACAGCCTGTCCCACTCTCAGATACCAGCTCCACCATCACCCACACACACAGCCTGTCCCACTCTCAGATACCAGCTCCTCCATCACCCACACACAGCCTGTCCCACTCTCAGATACCAGCTCCACCATCACCCACACACACAGCCTGTCCCACTCTCAGATACCAGCTCCTCCATCACCCACACACAGCCTGTCCCACTCTCAGATACCAGCTCCTCCATCACCCACACACAGGCTGTCCCACTCTCAGATACCAGCTCCTCCATCACCCACACACACAGCCTGTCCCACTCTCAGATACCAGCTGCTCCATCACCCACACACAGCCTGTCCCACTCTCAGATACCAGCTCCTCCATCACCCACACACAGCCTGTCCCACTCCCAGATACCAGCTCCTCCATCACCCACACACAGCCTGTCCCACTCTCAGATACCAGCTCCTCCCTCACACAGACAGCCTGTCCCACTCTCAGATACCAGCTCCTCCATCACCCTCACACAGCCTGTCCCACTCTCAGATACCAGCTCCTCCCTCACACACACAGCCTGTCCCACTCTCAGATACCAGCTCCTCCATCACCCACACACAGCCTGTCCCACTCTCAGATACCAGCTCCTCCATCATCCACACATAGCCTGTCTCAATCTCAGATACCAGCTGGTCTGTTATCCAAAACTCAGCCAGCGTTGTCTTCCCTGAAGCACATGTCTCTTCCTGCCTGAAGTGAAATGCGATAACACAACCTTGGAACATTGTAGAAATGAAGATGTGTTTCTCAGTGTTCAGGTGCGTTCCTTGCGGAGAGGACACTGTAAGATGCTGACACTGGGATCATTATAACCTAACCCCCCAAGGATAACTGACACCATTTGGGCTGATAAGAAGCAGGTAACATTCGCGCCACAGAAGTGCCAGGCAATGACTATCTCCAACAAACGAGAGTCTAACCACCTCCCCATGACATTCAACGGCATTGCCATCGCCGAATCCCCCACCAGCAACATCCTGGATGTCACCATTGACCAGAAACTTAACTGGACCAGCCACATAAATACTGTGGCAACAAGAGCAGGTCAGAGGCTGGGTATTCTGCGGTGAGTGTCTCACCTCCTGACTCACCAAAGCCTTTCCACCATCTACAAGGCACAAGTAAGGAGTGTGATGGAATACTCTCCACTTGCCTGGATGAGTGCAGCTCCAACAACACTCAAGAAGCTCGACACCATCCAGGACAAAGCAGCCTGCTTGATTGGCACCCCATCCACCACCTTAAACATTCACTCCCTGCACCACCGGCGCACCGTGGCTGCAGTGTGTACCATCTACAAGATGCACTACAGCAACTCGCCAAGACTTCTTCGGCAGCACCTCCCAAACCCGCGACCTCTTCCACCTAGAAGGACAAGGGCAGCAGGCGCATGGGAACACCACCACCTCCAAGTTCCCCTCCAAGTCACACACCATCCTGACTTAGAAGTATATTGGCCGTTCCTTCATCGTCACTGGATCAAAATCCAGGAACTCCCTCCCTAACAGCACTGTGGGAGTACCATCACCACACAGACTGCAGCGGTTCAAGGCAGCGGCTCACCACCACCTTCTCAAGGGCAATTAGGGATGGGCAATAAATGCCGGCCTTGTCAGCGACGCCAAAATCCCAGGAACAAATATAAAAAACATTTTTTACACGCCGCCTTAGTTGTCCACTTAGAAAGTAAAATGGGGCAGTCGATCTGATGGCATTAGATGACAATTATCCCCATCTCTTCACAATGAGCTGCAAACACAGGACTGCACCGCCCCCTGCTGTCCAACCCAGTACTTGCATCTGTCAGAACTGTGCTGTCTCCTCTTCCCCTCAGATCTCTGGGACTCAGTTTATGTCACTATCTTTCACTTTATTTTTTCATATTCTCCTTATTATCATCTTACATTGTCAGCATGGCTCAGTTGGTAGCACTCTCGCCTGAGTTGTGGGTTCAAGTCCCACTCCAGAGACTTGAACACAAAAATCTAGGCAGACACTAGTGCAGCACTGAGGGAGTGCTGCACTGTCGGAGGGGCAGTACTGAGGGAGCGCTGCACTGTCGGAGGGGCAGTACTGAGGGAGCGCCGCACTGTCGGAGGGACAGTACTGAGGGAGCGCTGCACTGTCGGAGGGGCAGTACTGAGGGAGCGCCGCACTGTCGGAGGGTCAGTACTGAGGGAGCGCTGCACTGTCGGAGGGGCAGTACTGAGGGAGTGCCGCACTGTCGGATGGGCAGTACCGAGGGAGTGCCGCACTGTCGGAGGGGCAGTACTGAGGGAGCGCTGCACTGTCGGAGGGGCAGTACTGAGGGAGCACTGCACTGTCGGAGGGGCAGTACTGAGGGAGCGCCGCACTGTCGGAGGGGGAGTACTGAGGGAGCGCTGCACTGTCGGAGGGGCAGTACTGAGGGAGCGCTGCACTGTCGGAGGGGCAGTACTGAGGGAGCGCCGCATTGTCGGAGGGGCAGTACTGAGGGAGCGCCGCACTGTCGGCGGGGCAGTACTGAGGGAGCGCCGCACTGTCGGAGGGACAGTACTGAAGGAGCGCTGCGCTGTCGGAGGGGCAGTCCTGAGGGAACGCCGCACTGTCGGAGGGGCGGTACTGAGGGAGCGCCGCACTGTCGGAGGGGCAGTACTGAGGGAGCACTGTACTGTTAGAGGTGTAGTACTGAGGAACGCTGCACTGTCAAAGGGGCAGTACTGAGGGAATGCTGCACTGTCGGAGTGGCAGTACTGAGGAACGCTGCACTGTCAAAGGGGCAGTACTGAGGGAACGCCGCACTGTCGGAGTGGCAGTACTGAGGGGACGCCGCACTGTCGGAGGGGCAGTACCGAGGGAGTGCCGCACTGTCGGAGGGGCAGGACTGAGGGAGCGCCGCACTGTCGGAGGGGCAGTACTGAGGGAGCGCTGCACTGTCGGAGGGGCAGTACTGAGGGAGTGCCGCACTGTCGGAGGGTCAGTACTGAGGGAGCGCTGCACTGTCGGAGGGGCAGTACTGAGGGAGTGCCGCACTGTCGGATGGGCAGTACCGAGGGAGTGCCGCACTGTCGGAGGGGCAGTACTGAGGGAGCGCTGCACTGTCGGAGGGGCAGTACTGAGGGAGCACTGCACTGTCGGAGGGGCATTACTGAGGGAGCGCCGCACTGTCGGAGGGGGAGTACTGAGGGAGCGCTGCACTGTCGGAGGGGCAGTACTGAGGGAGCGCTGCACTGTCGGAGGGGCAGTACTGAGGGAGCGCCGCATTGTCGGAGGGGCAGTACTGAGGGAGCGCCGCACTGTCGGCGAGCCAGTACTGAGGGAGCGCCGCACTGTCGGAGGGACAGTACTGAAGGAGCGCTGCGCTGTCAGAGGGGCAGTCCTGAGGGAACGCCGCACTGTCGGAGGGGCGGTACTGAGGGAGCGCCGCACTGTCGGAGGGGCAGTACTGAGGGAGCACTGTACTGTTAGAGGTGTAGTACTGAGGAACGCTGCACTGTCAAAGGGGCAGTACTGAGGGAATGCTGCACTGTCGGAGTGGCAGTACTGAGGAACGCTGCACTGTCAAAGGGGCAGTACTGAGGGAACGCCGCACTGTCGGAGTGGCAGTACTGAGGGGACGCCGCACTGTCGGAGGGGCAGTACTGAGGGAGCGCTGCACTGTCGGAGGGGCAGTACTGAGGGAGCGCTGCACTGTCGGAGGGGCAGTACTGAGGGGGAGCGGCACTGTCGGAGGGTCAGTACTGAGGGAGTGCCACACTGTCGGAGAGGCAGTACTGAGGGAGCGCCGCACTGTCGGAGGGGCAGTACTGAGGGAGTGCTGCACTGTCGGAGGGGCAGTACTGAGGGAGCGCCGCACTGTCGGAGGGTCAGTACTGAGGGAGTGCCACACTGTCGGAGAGGCAGTACTGAGGGAGCGCCGCACTGTCGGAGGGGCAGTACTGAGGGAGCGCCGCACTGTCGGAGGGGCAGTACTGAGGGAGCGCCGCACTGTCGGAGGGGCAGTACTGAGGGAGAGCGGCATTGTCGGAGGGGCAGTACCGAGGGAGCGCCGCACTGTCGGAGGTGCAGTACTGAGGGAGCGTCGCACTGTCGGAGGGGCAGTACTGAGGGAGCGTCGCACTGTCGGAGGTGCAGTACTGAGGGAGCGTCGCACTGTCGGAGGGTCAGTACTGAGGGAGCGCCGCACTGTCGGAGGGGCAGTACTGAGGGAGTGCTGCACTGTCGGAGGGGCAGTACTGAGGGAGCGCCGCACTGTCGGAGGGGCAGTACTGAGGGAGTGCCGCACTGTTGGAGATATCGTCTTTCAGATGAGACGTTAAACCGAGGCCCCGTCTGCTCTCTCAGGTGGATGTAAAAGATCCCATGGCGCTATTTTGAAGAAGAGCAGGGGAGTTCTCCCCGGTGTCCTGGGGCCAATATTTATGCCTCAACCAAAATCACAAAAAACAGATTATTCGGTCATTATCAATCTGCTGTTTGTGGGAGCTTGCTGTGCGCAAATTGGCTGCTTTGTCTCCAACATCACAACAGTGACTACACTTCAAAAGTGCTTCATTGGCTGTAAAGCGCTTTGCGACGTCCTGAGTTTGTGACAGGCTTTCTTTCTTTAAATGCAAGTCTCTCTGGCTTTCTTTTCTCTTTAGTAATTTTTTCTTTCAATTTAACTTCTATGTGGAAAGTATTCGCGACGCATAGTTTGTAGCCACTCCCCTCCCCAATGACTTGTGTCGGGGTCGGGGGGTGCGGGGCCGGGGCGGGGGGGTGCGGTTATCCAGTCAGTAGCTGAGTAGCACAGACCAGGACAGTCCCAGATTCGTTGCCCAGTCTGTGTTGAGTCGATGATATCAGCCAGGGCAGCAGGAGGGGCTACAAATAGCGTCAATGCCCTGGACTCGGGAGGAGAATATCACCCAGGGCTCCTGCTGCTGATTACTATTCAGTAACTCCTCCTGAAAAGTGCAAGTGGACACAGGTTAAGCAAAGTATCAGGCTCAGCTGTGATGTCCTCTATGGCAGAACAGCCCATCGACACTCACTGTCAAAGATGTTGCAAATGAAAAAATGTTACACTGATACATTAGAAGCTGTTTTTCTGCAGTTGGGGACTGAGGCACATTGACGGGACAGTGTGGAGTGAGCTTTACTCTGTATCTAACCCGTGCTGTACCTGCCCTGGGAGTGTTTGATGGGACAGTGTAGAGGGAGCTTTACTCTGTATCTAACCCGTGCTGTACCTGCCCTGGGAGTGTTTGATGGGACAGTGTAGAGGGAGCTTTACTCTGTATCTAACCCGTGCTGTACCTGCCCTGGGAGTGTTTGATGGGACAGTGTAGAGGGAGCTTTACTCTGTATCTAACCCGTGCTGTACCTGCCCTGGGTGTGTTTGATGGGACAGTGTAGAGGGAGCTTTATTCTGTATCTAACCTGTGCTGTAGCTGCCCTGGGAGTGTTTGATGGGACAGTGTAGAGGGAGCTTTACTCTGTATCTAACCCGTGCTGTACCTGCCCTGGGAGTGTTTGATGGGGACAGTGTAGAGGGAGCTTTACTCTGTATCTAACCCATGCTGTACCTGCCCTGGGAGTGTTTGATGGGACAGTGTAGAGGGAGCTTTACTCTGTATCTAACCCGTGCTGTACCTGCCCTGCGAGTGTTTGATGGGGACAGTGCAGAGGGAGCTTTACTCTGTATCTAACCCGTGCTGTACCTGCCCTGCGAGTGTTTGATGGGGACAGTGTAGAGGGAGCTTTACTCTGTATCTAACCCGTGCTGTACCTGCCCTGGGAGTGTTTGATGGGGACAGTGTAGAGGGAGCTTTACTCTGTATCTAACCGGTGCTGTACCTGACTGGTGAGTGCTTGATACTGAAACTCGGTGCCTGCACTAACATCCCTCACCTTGATAAACACAAAAGAACAGCTGAACTATGGTCCTGGAAGCGGCACTTTAAAGGTTCCAAAGGGCAAGTGTCCTGTCACAGAGTTGGACATTTTTTAACAAGGTGAAAGACACTGGAGGCACAACTCAATTATTTCCATGTGTAAATATGTACACAGCAAAGAGGATCTGGACTCCTACTTACCAAACACAACGCAAGACCAGTCACTGCGCAACATTCGAAATCCTTTGTTCCCTGGCACACTGCCACTTTGGGAATAAAAAGGATAGAAGAGGGTACTTTCTAAATGGTGAAATGCTAAAAGCAATGGAGGTCCAAAGAGACTTGGGGGTCCAGGTACATAGATCATTAAATTGTCATGAACTGGTACAGAAAATAATCAAATGGAATAAAAGGGACAGTGGCAGCATGGATACGAAGGTGGCTAAGTGACGGGAAACAGAGAGTAGTGGTGAACGGTTGTTTTTCGGACTGGAGGAAGGTATACAGTGGTGTTCTCCCGGGTTCGGTACTAGGACCACTGCTTTTCTTGATATATGTTAATGACTTGGACTTGGGAGTACAGGGCACAATTTCAAAATTTGCAGATGACACTAAACTTGGAGGAATAGTGAACAGTGAGGAGGATAGTGATAGACTTCAGGATGACAGAGACAGGCTGGTGGAATGGGCGGAAACGTGGCAGATGAAATTTAATGCAGAAAAGTGCGAAGTTTGGTCGTACGAACGAGGAGAGGTAATATAAACTAAAGGGTACAATTCTAAAGGGGGTGCATGAACAGAGAGACCTGGGGGTATATGTGCACAAATCGTTAAAGGTGGCAGGGCAGGTTGAGAAAGCAGTTTAAAAAGCTTACGGGATCCTGGGCTTCATAAATAGAGGCAGAGAGTACAAAAGCAAGGAAGTTATGATGAACCTGTATAAAATACTGGTTCGGCCTCAACTGGAGTATTGTGTCCAATTCTGGGCACCGCACTTTAGGAAGGATGTGAAGGCCTTAGAGAGGGTGCAGAAAAGATTTACGGAATGGTTCCAGGGATGAGGGACTTCAGTTATGTGGATAGACTGGAGAAGCTGGGGTTGTTCTCCTTTGAGCAGAGAAGGTTGAGAGGAGATTTGATGGAGGTGTTCAAAATCATGAGGGGTCTGGACAGAGTAGATAGAGAGAAACTGTTCCCATTGGTGGAAGGGTCGAGAACCAGAGGACACAGATATAAGGTGATTGGCAGAAGAACCAAAGGCGAAATGAGGAAAAACTTTTTTACTCAGCGAGTGGTTATGATCTGGAATGCACTGCCTGAAAGGGTGGTGGAGGCAGACTCAATCACGGCTTTCAAAAGGGAATTGGATAAGTACCTGAGGGGGAAAAATTTTGCAGGGCTACAGGGAAAGGGCGGGGGAGTGGGACTAGCTGAAGTGCTCTTGCAGAGAGCGGCACGGGCACGACGGGCCGAATGGCCTCCTTCTGTGCTATAACCATTCTATGATTTTATGATTCTAAAAAGGCTAACGGGATGCTGGCCTTTATATCTAGAGGACTAGAATACAAGGGGGTAGAAGTTATGCTGCAGCGATACAAAACCCTGGTTAGACCACACCTGGAGCACTGTGAGCAGTTCTGGGCACCACACCTTAGGAAGGATGTATTGGCCTTGGAGGGAGTGCAGCGTAGGTTTACCAGAATGATACCTGGGCTCCAAGGGTTAAGTTATGAGGAGAGATTACACAAATTAGGGTTGTATTCCCTAGAATTTAGAAGGTTAAGGGATGATCTGATTGACATTTTCAAGATATTAAGGGGAACAGATAGGGTAGATAGAGAGAAACTATTTCCGTTGGTTGGGGATTCTAGGACTAGGGGCAGAGTCTAAAAATTAGAGCCAGACCTTTCAGGAGTGAAATTAGGAAACTCTCTTCCACAAACAGCATTTGATGTTAGATCAATTGTTAATTTTAAATCTGAGATTGATAGCTTTCTGTTAACCAAAGGTATTAAGAGATATGGGCCAAAGGCGGGTATATGGAGTTAGGTCACAGATTAGCCATGATCTCATTGAATGGCAGAACAGGCTCGAGGGGCTGAATGGCCTCCTCCTGTTCCTATGTTTAAAAGTAACCTCCACTCTCCCAGTGAGGCTCGGAGCCAGACAGAAGGGATTCGGTTCCCAGCTATGATTCGTGTACTGGCGCCTGGTCCTCACCTGAAATTAGTTTCAAAATGTGTCACTTTCCTCATAATGGAGAATGCTGGGAAGAGAATTCCTTTAATGTTAATTTCCTCCCCTCCAAAAGTGCCGAATCTGGCTCCAGGAAGATTCTAACGTGCCGGCCAACCTCTGGTACCAAGCAACCAATCTTTGTGTTTTCGCTCAGGCAATGAGTGCTGGCATATTCTACTGAGGGGCATCACACATGAGTCGATTCTGTCCTCACCCAACATACACACACAGACACACGTCAGGGCCAATGTTGGTCTCAGTACCGCCCTGTTCTTCGGTGAGTAAAGGGCAGTGGTGAGACCAAAATCACAGTGCGGTACTTACCGCCCCACTCCCGCTGGAAATAATCGGCCAGTGTTCACCCCCGAAACAGGCAGGAGCCTCACTAATTTTCATGATGCGATGCGCGCCACACGTGCTGCCAAGTCTTGCCCAGTGGAGATGACTGTAGAGCATAAGAACAGAAGAAATAGGAGCAGGAGTGGGCCATACGGCCCCTCGAGCTGGCTCCGCCATTCAATAAGATCATGGCTGATCATCGACCTCAACTCCACTTTCCCGCCCGATCCCCAGATCCCTCGATTCCCCTAGAGTCCAAAAATCTGTCGCTCTCAGTCTTGAAGATACTCAACGACTCTGGGGTAAGAAATTCCAAAGATTCCAAAAGCAGCCAGCGAAGTGGGCCTTAAAGGGACTCCACAAAAGCTCCAGGTAAGTCCCACGGAAACCTTCTCACTCGCTGTCGGGCCATCTGCAGTCTCCCCCCACCGCCGCCCCGCCAACAGTTTCAGGCCTCCAGGGAAGTTCAGCAGGTGGACAAATGGCTCACTCTGTCTACCACCTGCCCGATAATGGAGTCACTCGAAAATAGACCCCTTTGAACTTGCCAGCGAAGGTCACTGGATAGCAATCAGATATAGGATTTAAGCCTGTAACTTACTCCCAGATACCCATTGTATTCTGCATATAAACCAATCGAAACTCTCAATTAGATTCTAGGCTATAATTCACTCCCATTATTCTTCATATAAATCATCCAATTTGAATAATCTGTCCAATCCAGAGGAGCTTTCACCTTAACATCAGTGTGGTTAATGCAGAAATTTACATCTATTTCTAACCGCGCAGTTTGAAATAGCTATGGGCTTGATTTACTCCCTTTCCTGTGTCTATTTCTGGGACGCAAAGCAAGAAAGAGAAAAATGTGCATTTATTAGCGCTTTCCATGCCCTCAGGACATCCCAAAGTGCTTCACACCAGTGAAGTGCGATGGAAGTGCAGTCACTGCTGTAATGTAGGGGAAACGGTGGGTCCGTTAGGCTGGGTCTCTGCCCCCTTATGCTTCAGGTGCATTTCCTTCAGGTGTATTCCCGAGTCTGGGCTTTGGGAAAAGCAGCAGGAGAGTGCAAGATTCCCAAACTGATAAAATCAACCCATCTCCCAGCTATACTGAAAACCACACTTCAGACCAAATTCCACCCTACCAGCACATGGCAGACCAAGAGTTATGGAGATGGGGAAATGGCACTGGAATTCATAGATGAAAGGGGGATTGGATTGGATCATGAATCGATGGGGGATTGGGTTGGATCATGTATCGATGGGGGATTGGATTGGATCATGTATCGATGTGGGATTGGGTTGGATCATGTATCGATGGGGGATTGGGTTGGATCATGTATCGATGGGGGATTGGGATGGATCATGTATCGATGTGGGATTGGGTTGGATCATGTATCGATGGGGGATTGGATTGGATCATGTATCGATGGGGGATTGGGTTGGATCATGAATCGATGGGGGATTGGATTGGATCATGAATCGATGGGGGATTGGATTGGACCATGTATCGATGGGGGATTGGATTGGATCATGTATCGATGGGGGATTGGGTTGGATCATGTATCGATGGGGGATTGGATTGGATCATGTATCGATGGGGGATTGGGTTGGATCATGTATCGATGGGGGATTGGGTTGGATCATGTATCGATGGGGGATTGGGTTGGACCATGTATCGATGGGGAATTGGGTTGGATCATGTATCGATGGGGGATTGGATTGGATCATGAATCGATGGGGGATTGGGTTGGATCATGTATCGATGGGGGATTGGATTGGATCATGTATCGATGGGGGATTGGATTGGATCATTTATCGATGGGGGATTGGATTGGATCATGTATCGATGGGGGATTGGATTGGATCATGTATCGATGGGGGATTAGATTGGATCATGTATCGATGGGGGATTGGATTGGATCATGTATCGATGGGGGATTGGATCATGTATCGATGGGGGATTGGGATGGATCATGAATCGATGGGGGATTGGATCATGTATCGATGGGGGATTGGATTGGACCATGTATCGATGGGGGATTGGATTGGATCATGTATCGATGGGGGATTGGATTGGATCATGTATCGATGGGGGATTGGATTGGATCATGTATCGATGGGGGATTGGATTGGATCATGTATCGATGGGGGATTGGATTGGATCATGTATCGATGGGGGATTGGATTGGATCATGTATCGATGGGGGATTGGGTTGGATCATGTATCGATGGGGGATTGGATTGGATTATGTATCGATGGGGGATTGGATTGGATCATGTATCGATGGGGGATTGGGTTGGATCATGTATCGATGGGGGATTGGATTGGATCATGTATCGTTGGGGGATTGGATTGGATCATGTATCGATGGGGGATTGGGTTGGATCATGAATCGATGGGGGATTGGATTGAATCATGTATCGATGGGGGATTGGGTTGGATCGTGTATTGTTGGGGGATTGGATTGAATCATGAAACGATGGGGGATTGGGTTGGATCATGTATCGATGGGGGATTGGGTTGGACCATGTATCGATGGGGGATTGGATTGGATCATGAATCGATGGGGGATTGGATTGGATCATGTATCGATGGGGGATTGGATTGGATCATGTATCGATGGGGGATTGGATTGGATCATGAATCGATGGGGGATTGGATTGGATCATGAATCGATGGGGGATTGAATTGGATCATGAATCCATGGGGGATTGGATTGGATCATGAATCGATGGGGGATTGGATTGGATCTTGTATCGATGGGGGATTGGGTTGGATCATGTATCGATGGGGGATTGGGATTGGATCATGTATCGATGGGGGATTGGGTTGGATCATGTATCGATGGGGGATTGGGTTGGATCATGTATCGATGGGGGATTGGATTGGATCATGTATCGATGGGGGATTGGGTTGGAGCATGTATCGATGGGGGATTGGGTTGGATCATGTATCGATGGGGGATTGGGTTGGATCATGTATCGATGGGGGATTGGGATGGATCATGTATCGATGGGGGATTGGATTGGATCATGTATCGATGAGGGATTGGATTGGATCATGTATCGATGGGGGATTGGATTGGATCATGTATCGATGGGGGATTGGATTGGATCATGTATCGATGGGGGATTGGGTTGGATCATGTATCGATGGGGGATTGGATTGGATCATGTATCGATGGGGGATTGGATTGGATCATGTATCGATGGGGGATTGGATTGGATCATGTATCGATGGGGGATTGGGTTGGATCATGTATCGATGGGGGATTGGATTGGATCATGTATCGATGGGGGATTGGGTTGGATCATGTATCGATGGGGGATTGGATTGGATCATGTATCGATGGGGGATTGGATTGGACCATGTATCGATGGGGGATTGGATTGGATCATGAATCGATGGGGGATTGGATTGGATCATGTATCGATGGGGGATTGGATTGGATCATGTATCGATGGGGGATTGGATTGGATCATGAATCGATGGGGGATTGGATTGGATCATGAATCGATGGGGGATTGAATTGGATCATGAATCCATGGGGGATTGGATTGGATCATGAATCGATGGGGGATTGGATTGGATCTTGTATCGATGGGGGATTGGGTTGGATCATGTATCGATGGGGGATTGGGATTGGATCATGTATCGATGGGGGATTGGGTTGGATCATGTATCGATGGGGGATTGGGTTGGATCATGTATCGATGGGGGATTGGATTGGATCATGTATCGATGGGGGATTGGGTTGGAGCATGTATCAATGGGGGATTGGGTTGGATCATGTATCGATGGGGATTGGGTTGGATCATGTATCGATGGGGGATTGGGATGGATCATGTATCGATGGGGGATTGGATTGGATCATGTATCGATGAGGGATTGGATTGGATCATGTATCGATGGGGGATTGGATTGGATCATGTATCGATGGGGGATTGGATTGATCATGTATCGATGGGGGATTGGGTTGGATCATGTATCGATGGGGGATTGGATTGGATCATGTATCGATGGGGGATTGGGTTGGATCATGTATCGATGGGGGATTGGGTTGGATCATGTATCGATGGGGGATTGGGTTGGACCATGTATCGATGGGGAATTGGGTTGGATCATGTATCGATGGGGGATTGGATTGGATCATGAATCGATGGGGGATTGGGTTGGATCATGTATCGATGGGGGATTGGATTGGATCATGTATCGATGGGGGATTGGATTGGATCATTTATCGATGGGGGATTGGATTGGATCATGTATCGATGGGGGATTGGATTGGATCATGTATCGATGGGGGATTAGATTGGATCATGTATCGATGGGAGATTGGATTGGATCATGTATCGATGGGGGACTGGATCATGTATCGATGGGGGATTGGGATGGATCATGAATCGATGGGGGATTGGATCATGTATCGATGGGGGATTGGATTGGATCATGTATCGATGGGGGATTGGATTGGATCATGTATCGATGGGGGATTGGATTGGATCATGTATCGATGGGGGATTGGATTGGATCATGTATCGATGGGGGATTGGATTGGATCATGTATCGATGGGGGATTGGATTGGATCATGTATCGATGGGGGATTGGATTGGATCATGTATCGATGGGGGATTGGGTTGGATCATGTATCGATGGGGGATTGGATTGGATTATGTATCGATGGGGGATTGGATTGGATCATGTATCGATGGGGGATTGGGTTGGATCATGTATCGATGGGGGATTGGATTGGATCATGTATCGTTGGGGGATTGGATTGAATCATGTATCGATGGGGGATTGGGTTGGATCGTGTATTGTTGGGGGATTGGATTGAATCATGAAACGATGGGGGATTGGGTTGGATCATGTATCGATGGGGGATTGGATTGGATCATGTATCGATGGGGGATTGGATTGGATCATGTATCGATGGGGGATTGGGTTGGATCATGTATCGATGGGGGATTGGGATTGGATCATGTATCGATGGGGGATTGGATTGGATCATGTATCGATGGGGGATTGGATTGGATCATGTATCGATGGGGGATTGGATCATGTATCGATGGGGGATTGGGATGGATCATGAATCGATGGGGGATTGGATCATGTATCGATGGGGGATTGGATTGGATCATGTATCGATGGGGGATTGGATTGGATCATGTATCGATGGGGGATTGGATTGGATCATGTATCGATGGGGGATTGGATTGGATCATGTATCGATGGGGGATTGGATTGGATCATGTATCGATGGGGGATTGGATTGGATCATGTATCGATGGGGGATTGGGTTGGATCATGTATCGATGGGGGATTGGATTGGATCATGTATCGATGGGGGATTGGACTGGATCATGTATCGATGGGGGATTGGGTTGGATCATGTATCGATGGGGGATTGGATTGGATCATGTATCGATGGGGGATTGGGTTGGATCATGTATCGATGGGGGATTGGATTGGATCATGTATCGATGGGGGATTGGATTGGACCATGTATCGATGGGGGATTGGATTGGATCATGTATCGATGGGGGATTGGATTGGATCATGTATCGATGGGGGATTGGATTGGATCATGTATCGATGGGGGATTGGATTGGATCATGAATCGATGGGGGATTGGATTGGATCATGAATCGATGGGGGATTGATTGGATCATGAATCGATGGGGGATTGGATTGGATCATGAATCGATGGGGGATTGGATTGGATCTTGTATCGATGGGGGATTGGGTTGGATCATGTATCGATGGGGGATTGGGATTGGATCATGTATCGATGGGGGATTGGGTTGGATCATGTATCGATGGGGGATTGGGTTGGATCATGTATCGATGGGGGATTGGATTGGATCATGTATCGATGGGGGATTGGGTTGGATCATGTATCGATGGGGGATTGGGTTGGATCATGTATCGATGGGGGATTGGATTGGATCATGTATCGATGGGGGATTGGATTGGATCATGTATCGATGGGGGATTGGGTTGGAGCATGTATCGATGGGGGATTGGATTGGATCATGTATCGATGGGGGATTGGGTTGGATCATGTATCGATGGGGGATTGGGATGGATCATGTATCGATGGGGGATTGGATTGGATCATGTATCGATGATGGATTGGATTGGATCATGTATCGATGGGGGATTGGATTGGATCATGTATCGATGGGGGATTGGATTGGATCATGTATCGATGGGGGATTGGATTGGATCATGTATCGATGGGGGATTGGGTTGGATCATGTATCGATGGGGGATTGGGTTGGATCATGTATCGATGGGGGATTGGGTTGGATCATGTATCGATGGGGGATTGGATTGGATCATGTATCGATGGGGGATTGGGTTGGATCATGTATCGATGGGGGATTGGATTGGATCATGAATCGATGGGGGATTGGGTTGGATCATGTATCGATGGGGGATTGAATTGGATCATGATTCGATGGGGGATTGGATTGGATCATGTGTCGATGGGGGATTGGATTGGATCATGTATCGATGGGGTATTCGGTTGGATCATGTATCGATGGGGGATTGGATTGGATCATGTATCGATGGGGGATTGGGTTGGATCATGTATCGATGGGGGATTGGATTGGATGATGAATCGATAGGGGATTGGATTGGATCATGTATCAATGGGGGATTGGATTGGATCATGTATCGATGGGGATTGGGTTGGACCATGTATCGATGGGGGATTGGATTGGATCATGTATCGATGGGGGATTGGGTTGGATCATGTATCGATGGGGGATTGGGATGGATCATGTATCGATGGGGGATTGGATTGCATCATGTATCGATGGGGTATTGGATCATGTAACGATGAGGGATTGGATTGGATCATGTATCGATGGGGGATTGGATTGGATCATGTATCGATGGGGGATTGGGTTGGATCATGTATCGATGGGGGATTGGGTTGGATCATGTATCGATGGGGGATTGGGTTGGATCATGAATCGATGGGGGATTGGATTGGATCATGAATCGATGGGGGATTGGGTTGGATCATGTATCGATGGGGGATTGGATTGGATCATGATTCGATGGGGGATTGGATTGGATCATGTATCGATGGGGGATTGGATTGGTTCATGTATCGATGGGGGATTGGGTTGGATCATGTATCGATGGGGGATTGAGTTGGATCATGTATCGATGGGGGATTGGGTTGGCTCATGTATCGATGGGGAATTGGGTTGGATCATGTATCGATGGGGGATTGGGTTGGATCATGTATCGATGGGGGATTGGATTGGATCATGTATCGATGGGGGATTGGATTGGATCATGTATCGATGGGGGATTGGGTTGGATCATGAATCGATGGGGGATTGGGTTGGATCATGTATCGATGGGGGATTGGGTTGGATCATGTATCGATGGGGGATTGGGTTGGATCATGTATCGATGGGGGATTGGGTTGGATCATGAATCGATGGGGGATTGGATTGGATCATGAATCGATGGGGGATTGGGTTGGATCATGTATCGTTGGGGGATTGGATTGGATCATGTATCGATGGGGGATTGGATTGGATCATGTATCGATGGGGGATTGGATTGGATCATGTATCGATGGGGGATTGAGTTGGATCATGTATCGATGGGGGATTGGGTTGGATCATGTATCGATGGGGGATGGGGGATTGGATTGGATCATGATTCGATGGGGGATTGGATTGGATCATGTATCGATGGGGGATTGGATTGGATCATGTATCGATGGGGGATTGGGTTGGATCATGTATCGATGGGGGATTGGATTGGATCATGTATCGATGTGGGATTGGATTGGATGATGAATCGATGGGGGATTGGATTGGATCATGTATCGATGGGGGATTGGGTTGGATCATGTATCGATGGGGGATTGGATTGGATCATGTATCGATGGGGGATTGGGTTGGATCATGTATCGATGGGGGATTGGATTGGATCATGTATCGATGGGGGATTGGGTTGGATCATGTATCGATGGGGGATTGGATTGGATCATGTATCGATGGGGGATTGGATTGGATCATGTATCGATGGGGGATTGGGTTGGATCATGTATCGATGGGGATTGGATTGGATCATGTATCGATGGGGGATTGGGTTGGATCATGTATCGATGGGGGATTGGATTGGATCATGTATCGATGGGGGATTGGATTGGATCATGTATCGATGGGGGATTGGATTGGATCATGTATCGATGGGGGATTGGATTGGATCATGTATCGATGGGGGATTGGATTGGATCATGTATCGATGGGGGATTGGATTGGATCATGAATCGATGGGGGATTGGATTGGATCATGAATCGATGGGGGATTGGATTGGATCATGAATCGATGGGGGATTGGATTGGATCATGAATCGATGGGGGATTGGATTGGATCATGTATCGATGGGGGATTGGGTTGGATCATGTATCGATGGGGGATTGGGATTGGATCATGTATCGATGGGGGATTGGGTTGGATCATGTATCGATGGGGGATTGGGTTGGATCATGTATCGATGGGGATTGGATTGGATCATGTATCGATGGGGGATTGGGTTGGAGCATGTATCGATGGGGGATTGGGTTGGATCATGTATCGATGGGGGATTGGGTTGGATCATGTATCGATGGGGGATTGGGATGGATCATGTATCGATGGGGGATTGGATTGGATCATGTATCGATGAGGGATTGGATTGGATCATGTATCGATGGGGGATTGGATTGGATCATGTATCGATGGGGGATTGGATTGGATCATGTATCGATGGGGGATTGGATTGGATCATGTATCGATGGGGGATTGGGTTGGATCATGAATCGATGGGGGATTGGGTTGGATCATGTATCGATGGGGGATTGGATTGGATCATGAATCGATGGGGGATTGGATTGGATCATGAATCGATGGGGGATTGGGTTGGATCATGTATCGATGGGGGATTGGATTGGATCATGAATCGATGGGGGATTGGATTGGATCATGTATCGATGGGGGATTGGATTGGATCATGTATCGATGGGGATTGGGTTGGATCATGTATCGATGGGGGATTGGATTGGATCATGTATCGATGGGGGATTGGTTGGATCATGTATCGATGGGGGATTGGGTTGGATCATGTATCGATGGGGGATTGGATTGGATCATGTATCGATGGGGATTGGATTGGATCATGTATCGATGGGGGATTGGATTGGATCATGTATCGATGGGGGATTGGATTGGATCATGTATCGATGGGGGATTGGGTTGGATCATGTATCGATGGGGGATTGGGTTGGATCATGTATCGATGGGGGATTGGGTTGGATCATGAATCGATGGGGGATTGGATTGGATCATGAATCGATGGGGGATTGGGTTGGATCATGTATCGATGGGGGATTGGATTGGATCATGATTCGATGGGGGATTGGATTGGATCATGTATCGATGGGGGATTGGATTGGATCATGTATCGATGGGGGATTGGATTGGATCATGTATCGATGGGGGATTGAGTTGGATCATGTATCGATGGGGGATTGGGTTGGCTCATGTATCGATGGGGAATTGGGTTGGATCATGTATCGATGGGGGATTGGGTTGGATCATGTATCGATGGGGGATTGGATTGGATCATGTATCGATGGGGGATTGGATTGGATCATGTATCGATGGGGGATTGGGTTGGATCATGAATCGATGGGGGATTGGTTGGATCATGTATCGATGGGGGATTGGGTTGGATCATGTATCGATGGGGGATTGGGTTGGATCATGTATCGATGGGGGATTGGGTTGGATCATGAATCGATGGGGGATTGGATTGGATCATGAATCGATGGGGGATTGGGTTGGATCATGTATCGTTGGGGGATTGGATTGGATCATGTATCGATGGGGGATTGGATTGGATCATGTATCGATGGGGGATTGGATTGGATCATGTATCGATGGGGGATTGAGTTGGATCATGTATCGATGGGGGATTGGGTTGGATCATGTATCGATGGGGGATGGGGGATTGGATTGGATCATGATTCGATGGGGGATTGGATTGGATCATGTATCGATGGGGGATTGGATTGGATCATGTATCGATGGGGGATTGGGTTGGATCATGTATCGATGGGGGATTGGATTGGATCATGTATCGATGTGGGATTGGATTGGATGATGAATCGATGGGGGATTGGATTGGATCATGTATCGATGGGGGATTGGATTGGATCATGTATCGATGGGGGATTGGAATGGATGATGAATCGATGGGGGATTGGGTTGGATCATGAATCGATGAGGGATTGGTTTGGATCATGTATCGATGGGGGATTGGGTTGGATCATGTATCGATGGGGGATTGGATTGGATCATGTATCGATGGGGATTGGATTGGATCATGTATCGATGGGGATTGGGTTGGATCATGTATCGATGGGGGATTGGGTTGGATCATGTATCGATGGGGGATTGGATTGGATGATGAATCGATGGGGGATTGGGTTGGATCATGAATCGATGAGGGATTGGATTGGATCATGTATCGATGGGGGATTGGGTTGGATGATGAATCGATGGGGGATTGGGTTGGATCATGAATCGATGAGGGATTGGATTGGATCATGTATCGATGGGGATTGGATTGGATCATGTATCGATGGGGGATTGAGTTGGATCATGTATCGATGGGGGATTGGGTTGGATCATGTATCGATGGGGGATGGGGGATTGGATTGGATCATGATTCGATGGGGGATTGGATTGGATCATGTATCGATGGGGGATTGGATTGGATCATGTATCGATGGGGGATTGGGTTGGATCATGTATCGATGGGGGATTGGATTGGATCATGTATCGATGTGGGATTGGATTGGATGATGAATCGATGGGGGATTGGATTGGATCATGTATCGATGGGGGATTGGATTGGATCATGTATCGATGGGGGATTGGAATGGATGATGAATCGATGGGGGATTGGGTTGGATCATGAATCGATGAGGGATTGGTTTGGATCATGTATCGATGGGGGATTGGGTTGGATCATGTATCGATGGGGGATTGGATTGGATCATGTATCGATGGGGGATTGGATTGGATCATGTATCGATGGGGGATTGGGTTGGATCATGTATCGATGGGGGATTGGGTTGGATCATGTATCGATGGGGGATTGGATTGGATGATGAATCGATGGGGGATTGGGTTGGATCATGAATCGATGAGGGATTGGATTGGATCATGTATCGATGGGGGATTGGGTTGGATGATGAATCGATGGGGGATTGGGTTGGATCATGAATCGATGAGGGATTGGATTGGACCATGTATCGATGGGGGATTGGGTTGGATCATGTATCGATGGGGGATTGGATTGGATCATGTATCGATGGGGGATTGGATTGGATCATGTATCGATGGGGGATTGGAATGGATGATGAATCGATGGGGGATTGGGTTGGATCATGAATCGATGAGGGATTGGTTTGGATCATGTATCGATGGGGGATTGGGTTGGATCATGTATCGATGGGGGATTGGATTGGATCATGTATCGATGGGGGATTGGATTGGATCATGTATCGATGGGGGATTGGGTTGGATCATGTATCGATGGGGGATTGGGTTGGATCATGTATCGATGGGGGATTGGATTGGATGATGAATCGATGGGGGATTGGGTTGGATCATGAATCGATGAGGGATTGGATTGGATCATGTATCGATGGGGGATTGGGTTGGATCATGTATCGATGGGGGATTGGATTGGATCTTGTATCGATGGGGGATTGGGTTGGATCATGTATCGATGGGGGATTGGGTTGGATCATGTATCGATGGGGGATTGGATTGGATCATGTATCGATGGGGATTGGATTGGATCATGTATCGATGGGGGATTGGGTTGGATCATGTATCGATGGGGGATTGGGTTGGATCATGTATCGATGGAGGATTGGATTGGATCATGTATCGATGGGGGATTGGGTTGGATCATGTATCGATGGAGGATTGGATTGGATCATGTATCGATGGGGGATTGGGTTGGATCATGTATCGATGGGGGATTGGATTGAATCATGTATCGATGGGGGATTGGATTGGATCATGTATCGATGGGGGATTGGATTGGATGATGAATCGATGGGGGATTGGGTTGGATCATGAATCGATGAGGGATTGGATTGGATCATGTATCGATGTGGGATTGGGTTGGATCATGTATCGATGGGGGATTGGATTGGATGATGAATCGATGGGGGATTGGGTTGGATGATGAATCGATGAGGGATTGGGTTGGATCATGAATCGATGAGGGATTGGATTGGATCATGTATCGATGGGGGATTGGGTTGGATCATGTATCGATGGGGGATTGGATTGGATCATGTATCGATGGGGGATTGGATTGGATCATGTATCGATGGGGGATTGGAATGGATGATGAATCGATGGGGGATTGGTTGGATCATGAATCGATGAGGGATTGGTTTGGATCATGTATCGATGGGGGATTGGGTTGGATCATGTATCGATGGGGGATTGGATTGGATCATGTATCGATGGGGGATTGGATTGGATCATGTATCGATGGGGATTGGGTTGGATCATGTATCGATGGGGGATTGGATTGGATCATGAATCGATGGGGGATTGGGTTGGATCATGAATCGATGAGGGATTGGATTGGATCATGTATCGATGGGGGATTGGGTTGGATCATGTATCGATGGGGGATTGGATTGGATCATGTATCGATGGGGGATTGGGTTGGATCATGTATCGATGGGGGATTGGATTGGATGATGAATCGATGGGGGATTGGGTTGGATCATGTATCGATGGGGGATTGGGTTGGATCATGTATCGATGGGGGATTGGATTGGATCATGTATCGATGGGGGATTGGATTGGATCATGTATCGATGGGGGATTGGGTTGGATCATGTATCGATGGGGGATTGGGTTGGATCATGTATCGATGGAGGATTGGATTGGATCATGTATCGATGGGGGATTGGGTTGGATCATGTATCGATGGGGGATTGGATTGGATCATGTATCGATGGGGGATTGGGTTGGATCATGTATCGATGGGGGATTGGATTGGATCATGTATCGATGGGGGATTGGATTGGATCATGTATCGATGGGGGATTGGATTGGATCATGAATCGATGGGGGATTGGGTTGGATCATGTATCGATGGGGATTGGATTGGATCATGTATCGATGGGGGATTGGGTTGGATCATGTATCGATGGGGGATTGGATTGGATCATGAATCGATGGGGGATTGGGTTGGATCATGTATCGATGGGGGATTGGATTGGATGATGAATCGATGGGGGATTGGATTGGATCATGTATCGATGGGGGATTGGGTTGGATCATGTATCGATGGGGGATTGGGTTGGATCATGTATCGATGGGGGATTGGATTGGATCATGTATCGATGGGGGATTGGGTTGGATCATGTATTGATGGGGGATTGGGTTGGATCATGTATCGATGGGGGATTGGGTTGGATCATGTATCGATGGAGGATTGGATTGGATCATGTATCGATGGGGGATTGGGTTGGATCATGTATCGATGGAGGATTGGATTGGATCATGTATCGATGGGGGATTGGGTTGGATCATGTATCGATGGGGGATTGGGTTGGATCATGTATCGATGGGGGATTGGATTGGATCATGAATCGATGGGGGATTGGGTTGGATCATGTATCGATGGGGGATTGGATTGGATCATGTATCGATGGGGGATTGGATTGGATCATGAATCGATGAGGGATTGGATTGGATCATGTATCGATGGGAGATTGGGTCGGATCATGTATCGATGGGGGATTGGGTGGGATCATGTATCGATGGGGGATTGGATTGGATCATGAATCGATGGTGCATTGGATTGGATCATGAATCGATGGTGGATTGGATTGGATCATGTATCAATGGGGGATTGGATTGGATCATGAATCGATGGGGGATTGGATTGGATCATGAATCGATGGGGGATTGGGTTGGATCATGAATCGATGGGGGATTGGGTTGGATCATTTATCGATGGGGGATTGGATCATGTATCGATGGGGGGTTGTGTTGGATCATGTATCGATGGGGGATTGGATTGGATCATGAATCGATGGGGGATTGGGTTGGATCATGAATCGATGGGGGATTGGATTGGATCATGTATCGATGTGGGATTGGATTGGATGATGAATCGATGGGGGATTGGGTTGGATCATGAATCGATGGGGGATTGGGTTGGATCATTTATCGATGGGGGATTGGATCATGTATCGATGGGGGGTTGTGTTGGATCATGTATCGATGGGGGATTGGATTGGATCATGAATCGATGGGGGATTGGGGTTGGATCATGAATCGATGTGGGTGGGGATTGGATTGGATCATGTATCGATGTGGGATTGGATTGGATGATGAATCGATGGGGGATTGGGATTGGATCATGTATCGATGGGGGATTGGATTGGATCATGTATCGATGGGGGATTGGATTGGATCATGTATCGATGGGGGATTGGATTGGATCATGTATCGATGGGGGATTGGATTGGATCATGTATCGATGGGGGATGGATTGGATCATGTATCGATGGGGGATTGGGTTGGATCATGTATCGATGGGGATTGGATTGGATCATGTATCGATGGGGGATTGATTGGATCATGTATCGATGGGGATGGGTTGGATCATGTAATCGATGGGGGATTGGGTTGGATCATGTATCGATGGGGGATTGGGTTGGATCATGTAATCGATGGGGATTGGTTGGATCATGTATCGATGGGGGATTGGATCATGTATCGATGGGGGATTGGATTGGACCATGTATCGATGGGGGATTGGATTGGATCATGAATCGATGGGGGATTGGATTGGATCATGTATCGATGGGGGATTGGATTGGATCATGTATCGATGGGGGATTGGATTGGATCATGAATCGATGGGGGATTGGATTGGATCATGAATCGATGGGGGATTGAATTGGATCATGAATCCATGGGGGATTGGATTGGATCATGAATCGATGGGGGATTGGATTGGATCTTGTATCGATGGGGGATTGGGTTGGATCATGTATCGATGGGGGATTGGGATTGGATCATGTATCGATGGGGGATTGGGTTGGATCATGTATCGATGGGGGATTGGGTTGGATCATGTATCGATGGGGATTGGATTGGATCATGTATCGATGGGGGATTGGGTTGGAGCATGTATCGATGGGGGATTGGGTTGGATCATGTATCGATGGGGGATTGGGTTGGATCATGTATCGATGGGGGATTGGGATGGATCATGTATCGATGGGGGATTGGATTGGATCATGTATCGATGAGGGATTGGATTGGATCATGTATCGATGGGGGATTGGATTGGATCATGTATCGATGGGGGATTGGATTGGATCATGTATCGATGGGGGATTGGATTGGATCATGTATCGATGGGGGATTGGGTTGGATCATGAATCGATGGGGGATTGGGTTGGATCATGTATCGATGGGGGATTGGATTGGATCATGAATCGATGGGGGATTGGATTGGATCATGAATCGATGGGGGATTGGGTTGGATCATGTATCGATGGGGGATTGAATTGGATCATGATTCGATGGGGGATTGGATTGGATCATGTGTCGATGGGGGATTGGATTGGATCATGTATCGATGGGGATTGGGTTGGACCATGTATCGATGGGGGATTGGATTGGATCATGTATCGATGGGGGATTGGGTTGGATCATGTATCGATGGGGGATTGGGATGGATCATGTATCGATGGGGGATTGGATTGCATCATGTATCGATGGGGTATTGGATCATGTAACGATGAGGGATTGGATTGGATCATGTATCGATGGGGGATTGGATTGGATCATGTATCGATGGGGGATTGGGTTGGATCATGTATCGATGGGGGATTGGGTTGGATCATGTATCGATGGGGGATTGGGTTGGATCATGAATCGATGGGGGATTGGATTGGATCATGAATCGATGGGGATTGGGTTGGATCATGTATCGATGGGGGATTGGATTGGATCATGATTCGATGGGGGATTGGATTGGATCATATATCGATGGGGGATTGGATTGGTTCATGTATCGATGGGGGATTGGGTTGGATCATGTATCGATGGGGGATTGAGTTGGATCATGTATCGATGGGGGATTGGGTTGGCTCATGTATCGATGGGGAATTGGGTTGGATCATGTATCGATGGGGGATTGGGTTGGATCATGTATCGATGGGGGATTGGATTGGATCATGTATCGATGGGGGATTGGATTGGATCATGTATCGATGGGGGATTGGGTTGGATCATGAATCGATGGGGGATTGGGTTGGATCATGTATCGATGGGGGATTGGGTTGGATCATGTATCGATGGGGGATTGGGTTGGATCATGTATCGATGGGGGATTGGGTTGGATCATGAATCGATGGGGGATTGGATTGGATCATGAATCGATGGGGGATTGGGTTGGATCATGTATCGTTGGGGGATTGGATTGGATCATGTATCGATGGGGGATTGGATTGGATCATGTATCGATGGGGGATTGGATTGGATCATGTATCGATGGGGGATTGAGTTGGATCATGTATCGATGGGGGATTGGGTTGGATCATGTATCGATGGGGGATGGGGGATTGGATTGGATCATGATTCGATGGGGGATTGGATTGGATCATGTATCGATGGGGGATTGGATTGGATCATGTATCGATGGGGGATTGGGTTGGATCAT
This sequence comes from Squalus acanthias, assembly GCA_030390025.1. NCBI lineage: Eukaryota > Metazoa > Chordata > Chondrichthyes > Squaliformes > Squalidae > Squalus > Squalus acanthias. The sequence goes on from JASTWF010000585.1 coordinate 58,995, forward strand.
GTATCGATGGGGGATTGGATTGGATCATGTATCGATGTGGGATTGGATTGGATGATGAATCGATGGGGGATTGGATTGGATCATGTATCGATGGGGGATTGGATTGGATCATGTATCGATGGGGGATTGGAATGGATGATGAATCGATGGGGGGATTGGGTTGGATCATGAATCGATGAGGGATTGGTTTGGATCATGTATCGATGGGGGATTGGGTTGGATCATGTATCGATGGGGGATTGGATTGGATCATGTATCGATGGGGGATTGGATTGGATCATGTATCGATGGGGGATTGGGTTGGATCATGTATCGATGGGGGATTGGGTTGGATCATGTATCGATGGGGATTGGATTGGATGATGAATCGATGGGGGATTGGGTTGGATCATGAATCGATGAGGGATTGGATGGATCATGTATCGATGGGGGATTGGGTTGGATGATGAATCGATGGGGATTGGGTTGGATCATGAATCGATGAGGGATTGGATTGGACCATGTATCGATGGGGGATTGGGTTGGATCATGTATCGATGGGGGATTGGATTGGATCATGTATCGATGGGGGATTGGATTGGATCATGTATCGATGGGGGATTGGAATGGATGATGAATCGATGGGGGATTGGGTTGGATCATGAATCGATGAGGGATTGGTTTGGATCATGTATCGATGGGTGATTGGGTTGGATCATGTATCGATGGGGGATTGGATTGGATCATGTATCGATGGGGGATTGGTTGGATCATGTATCGATGGGGGGATTGGGTTGGATCATGTATCGATGGGGGATTGGATTGGATCATGAATCGATGGGGGATTGGGTTGGATCATGAATCGATGGGGGATTGGATTGGATCATGTATCGATGGGGATTGGATTGGATCATGAATCGATGGGGGATTGGATTGGATCATGTATCGATGGGGGATTGGGTTGGATCATGTATCGATGGGGGATTGGATTGGATCATGTATCGATGGGGGATTGGATGGATGATGTAATCGATGGGGGATTGGGTTGGATCATGAATCGATGAGGGATTGGTTTGGATCATGTATCGATGGGGGATTGGATTGGATCATGTATCGATGGGGGATTGGGTTGGATCTTGTATCGATGGGGGATTGGATTGGATCATGTATCGATGGGGGATTGGATTGGATCATGTATCGATGGGGGATTGGATTGGATCATGTATCGATGGGGGATTGGATTGGATCATGTATCGATGGGGGATTGGGTTGGATCATGTATCGATGGGGATTGGATTGGATTATGTATCGATGGGGATTGGATTGGATCATGTATCGATGGGGATTGGGTTGGATCATGTATCGATGGGGGATTGGATTGGATCATGTATCGATGGGGGATTGGGTTGGATCATGTATCGATGGGGGATTGGATTGGATCATGTATCGATGGGGGATTGGATTGGACATGTATCGATGGGGATTGGATTGGATCATGAATCGATGGGGGATTGGATTGGATCATGTATCGATGGGGGATTGGATTGGATCATGTATCGATGGGGGATTGGATTGGATCATGAATCGATGGGGGATTGGATTGGATCATGTATCGATGGGGGATTGGATTGGATCATGAATCGATGGGGGATTGGATTGGATCATGTATCGATGGGGGATTGGATTGGATCATGTATCGATGGGGGATTGGATTGGATCATGTATCGATGGGGGATTGGGATTGGATCATGTATCGATGGGGGATTGGATTGGATCATGTATCGATGGGGGATTGGGTTGGATCATGTATCGATGGGGGATTGGATTGGATCATGTATCGATGGGGGATTGGGTTGGAGCATGTATCGATGGGGGATTGGGTTGGATCATGTATCGATGGGGGATTGGGTTGGATCATGTATCGATGGGGGATTGGGATGGATCATGTATCGATGGGGGATTGGATTGGATCATGTATCGATGAGGGATTGGATTGGATCATGTATCGATGGGGGATTGGATTGGATCATGTATCGATGGGGGATTGGATTGGATCATGTATCGATGGGGGATTGGATTGGATCATGTATCGATGGGGATTGGGTTGGATCATGTATCGATGGGGGATTGGGTTGGATCATGTATCGATGGGGATTGGATTGGATCATGAATCGATGGGGGATTGGGATTGGATCATGTATCGATGGGGGATTGGGTTGGATCATGTATCGATGGGGGATTGGATTGGATCATGATTCGATGGGGGATTGGGTTGGATCATGTATCGATGGGGGATTGGATTGGATCATGTATCGATGGGGGATTGGATTGGATCATGTATCGATGGGGGATTGGATTGGATCATGTATCGATGGGGGATTGGGTTGGATCATGTATCGATGGGGGATTGGGATGGATCATGTATCGATGGGGGATTGGATTGGATCATGTATCGATGGGGGATTGGTGGATCATGTATCGATGGGGATTGGATTGGATCATGTATCGATGGGGGATTGGATTGGATCATGTATCGATGGGGGATTGGGTTGGATCATGTATCGATGGGGGATTGGGTTGGATCATGTATCGATGGGGGATTGGGTTGGATCATGTATCGATGGGGGATTGGATTGGATCATGTATCGATGGGGGATTGGGTTGGATCATGTATCGATGGGGATTGGATTGGATCATGTATCGATGGGGGATTGGATTGGATCATGTATCGATGGGGGATTGGATTGGATCATGTATCGATGGGGGATTGGGTTGGATCATGTATCGATGGGGGATTGGATTGGATCATGTATCGATGGGGATTGGATTGGATCATGTATCGATGGGGGATTGGATTGGATCATGTATCGATGGGGGATTGGGTTGGATCATGTATCGATGGGGGATTGGATTGGATCATGTATCGATGGGGGATTGGATTGGATCATGTATCGATGGGGGATTGGGTTGGATCATGTATCGATGGGGGATTGGGTTGGATCATGTATCGATGGGGGATTGGTTGGATCATGTATCGATGGGGATTGGGTTGGATCATGTATCGATGGGGGATTGGGTTGGATCATGAATCGATGGGGGATTGGATTGGATCATGTATCGATGGGGGATTGGGTTGGATCATGTATCGATGGGGGATTGGATTGGATCATGTATCGATGGGGATTGGATTGGATCATGTATCGATGGGGGATTGGATTGGATCATGTATCGATGGGGGATTGAGTTGGATCATGTATCGATGGGGGATTGGGTTGGATCATGTATCGATGGGGGATTGGGGATTGGATTGGATCATGATTCGATGGGGGATTGGATTGGATCATGTATCGATGGGGGATTGGATTGGATCATGTATCGATGGGGGATTGGTTGGATCATGTATCGATGGGGGATTGGATTGGATCATGTATCGATGGGGGATTGGATTGGATCATGAATCGATGGGGGATTGGATTGGATCATGTATCGATGGGGGATTGGATTGGATCATGTATCGATGGGGGATTGGATTGGATCATGTATCGATGGGGGATTGGGTTGGATCATGAATCGATGAGGGATTGGTTTGGATCATGTATCGATGGGGGATTGGTTGGATCATGTATCGATGGGGGATTGGATTGGATCATGTATCGATGGGGGATTGGATTGGATCATGTATCGATGGGGGATTGGGTTGGATCATGTATCGATGGGGGATTGGGTTGGATCATGTATCGATGGGGGATTGGATTGGATGATGAATCGATGGGGGATTGGGTTGGATCATGAATCGATGAGGGATTGGATTGGATCATGTATCGATGGGGGATTGGGTTGGATGATGAATCGATGGGGGATTGGGTTGGATCATGAATCGATGAGGGATTGGATTGGACCATGTATCGATGGGGATTGGGTTGGATCATGTATCGATGGGGGATTGGATTGGATCATGTATCGATGGGGGATTGGATTGGATCATGTATCGATGGGGGATTGGAATGGATGATGTATCGATGGGGATTGGGTTGGATCATGAATCGATGAGGGATTGGTTTGGATCATGTATCGATGGGGGATTGGGTTGGATCATGTATCGATGGGGGATTGGATTGGATCATGTATCGATGGGGGATTGGATTGGATCATGTATCGATGGGGGATTGGGTTGGATCATGTATCGATGGGGGATTGGGTTGGATCATGTATCGATGGGGGATTGGATTGGATCATGAATCGATGGGGGATTGGGTTGGATCATGAATCGATGGGGGATTGGATTGGATCATGTATCGATGGGGGATTGGGTTGGATCATGTATCGATGGGGGATTGGATTGGATCATGTATCGATGGGGGATTGGGTTGGATCATGTATCGATGGGGGATTGGGTTGGATCATGTATCGATGGGGGATTGGATTGGATCATGTATCGATGGGGGATTGGATTGGATCATGTATCGATGGGGGATTGGGTTGGATCATGTATCGATGGGGGATTGGGTTGGATCATGTATCGATGGGGGATTGGATTGGATCATGTATCGATGGGGGATTGGGTTGGATCATGTATCGATGGGGGATTGGATTGAATCATGTCTCGATGGGGGATTGGATTGGATCATGTATCGATGGGGGATTGGATTGGATGATGAATCGATGGGGGATTGGGTTGGATCATGAATCGATGAGGGATTGGATTGGATCATGTATCGATGTGGGATTGGATTGGATGATGAATCGATAGGGGATTGGGTTGGATGATGAATCGATGGGGGATTGGGTTGGATCATGAATCGATGAGGGATTGGGTTGGATCATGTATCGATGGGGGATTGGATTGGATGATGAATCGATAGGGGATTGGGTTGGATGATGAATCGATGAGGGATTGGGTTGGATCATGAATCGATGAGGGATTGGATTGGATCATGTATCGATGGGGGATTGGGTTGGATCATGTATCGATGGGGGATTGGATTGGATCATGTATCGATGGGGGATTGGATTGGATCATGTATCGATGGGGGATTGGAATGGATGATGATCGATGGGGGATTGAGGTTTGATCATGAATCGATGAGGGATTGGTTTGGATCATGTATCGATGGGGGATTGGGTTGGATCATGTATCGATGGGGGATTGGATTGGATCATGTATCGATGGGGGATTGGATTGGATCATGTATCGATGGGGGATTGGGTTGGATCATGTATCGATGGGGGATTGGGATTGGATCATGTATCGATGGGGGATTGGGTTGGATCATGATCGATGAGGGATTGGATTGGATCATGTATCGATGGGGGATTGGGTTGGATCATGTATCGATGGGGGATTGGATTGGATCTTGTATCGATGGGGGATTGGGTTGGATCATGTATCGATGGGGGTTTGGATTGGATCATGTATCGATGGGGGATTGGGTTGGATCATGTATCGATGGGGGATTGGGTTTGGATCATGTATCGATGGGGGATTGGATTGGATCATGTATCGATGGGGGGATTGGATTGGATCATGTATCGATGGGGGATTGGGTTGGATCATGTATCGATGGGGGATTGGATTGGATGGATGAATCGAATGGGGATTGGGTTGGATCATGAATCGATGAGGGGATTGGATTGGATCATGTATCGATGGGGGATTGGGTTGGATCATGTATCGATGGGGGATTGGATTGGATCTTGTATCGATGGGGGATTGGGTTGGATCATGTATCGATGGGGGATTGGATTGAATCATGTATCGATGGGGGATTGGATTGGATCATGTATCGATGGGGGATTGGATTGGATGATGAATCGATGGGGGATTGGGTTGGATCATGAATCGATGAGGATTGGATTGGATCATGTATCGATGTGGGATTGGGTGGATCATGTATCGATGGGGGATTGGATTGGATGATGAATCGATGGGGGATTGGGTTGGATCATGTATCGATGGGGGATTGGATTGGATGATGAATCGATGGGGGATTGGATTGGATCATGTATCGATGGGGGATTGGGTTGGATCATGTATCGATGGGGATTGGGTTGGATCATGTATTGATGGGGGATTGGATTGGATCATGTATCGATGGGGGATTGGGTTGGATCATGTATCGATGGGGATTGGATTGGATCATGTATCGATGGGGGATTGGTTTGGATCATGTATCGATGGAGGATTGGATTGGATCATGTATCGATGGGGGATTGGGTTGGATCATGTATCGATGGGGATTGGGTTGGATCATGTATCGATGGGGGATTGGATTGGATCATGAATCGATGGGGGATTGGGTTGGATCATGTATCGATGGGGGATTGGATTGGATCATGTATCGATGGGGGATTGGATTGGATCATGTATCGATGGGGGATTGGATTGGATCATGTATCGATGGGGGATTGGTTGGATCATGTATCGATGGGGGATTGGGTGGGATCATGTATCGATGGGGGATTGGATTGGATCATGAATCGATGGGGGATTGGATTGGATCATGTATCGATGGTGGATTGGATTGGATCATGTATCGATGGGGGATTGGATTGGATCATGAATCGATGGGGGATTGGATTGGATCATGAATCGATGGGGGATTGGGTTGGATCATGAATCGATGGGGGATTGGGTTGGATCATTTATCGATGGGGGATTGGATCATGTATCGATGGGGGATTGTGTTGGATCATGTATCGATGGGGATTGGATTGGATCATGAATCGATGGGGGATTGGGTTGGATCATGAATCGATGGGGGATTGGATTGGATCATGTATCGATGTGGGATTGGATTGGATGATGAATCGATGGGGGATTGGGTTGGATCATGAATCGATGGGGGATTGGGTTGGATCATTTATCGATGGGGGATTGGATCATGTATCGATGGGGGGTTGTGTTGGATCATGTATCGATGGGGGATTGGATTGGATCATGAATCGATGGGGGATTGGGTTGGATCATGAATCGATGGGGGATTGGATTGGATCATGTATCGATGTGGGATTGGATTGGATGATGAATCGATGGGGGATTGGATTGGATCATGTATCGATGGGGGATTGGGTTGGATCATGTATCGATGGGGGATTGGATTGGATCATGTATCGATGGGGGATTGGATTGGATGATGAATCGATGGGGGATTGGGTTGGATCATGAATCGATGAGGGGATTGGATTGGACCATGTATCGATGGGGGATTGGATTGGATCATGTATCGATGGGGGATTGGGTTGGATCTTGTATCGATGGGGGATTGGATTGGATCATGTATCGATGGGGGATTGGATTGGATCATGTATCGATGGGGGATTGGATTGGATCATGTATCGATGGGGGATTGGATTGGATCATGTATCGATGGGGGATTGGGTTGGATCATGTATCGATGGGGGATTGGATTGGATTATGTATCGATGGGGGATTGGATTGGATCATGTATCGATGGGGGATTGGGTTGGATCATGTATCGATGGGGGATTGGATTGGATCATTGTATCGATGGGGGATTGGGTTGGATATGTATCGATGGGGGATTGGATTGGTTCATGTATCGATGGGGGATTGGATTGGACACATGTATCGATGGGGATTGGATTGGATCATGAATCGATGGGGGATTGGATTGGATCATGTATCGATGGGGGATTGGATTGGATCATGTATCGATGGGGGATTAGGATTGGATCATGAATCGATGGGGGATTGGATTGGATCATGAATCGATGGGGGATTGAATTGGATCATGAATCCATGGGGGATTGGATTGGATCATGAATCGATGGGGGATTGGATTGGATCTTGTATCGATGGGGGATTGGGTTGGATCATGTATCGATGGGGGATTGGGATTGGATCATGTATCGATGGGGGATTGGGTTGGATCATGTATCGATGGGGGATTGGGTTGGATCATGTATCGATGGGGGATTGGATTGGATCATGTATCGATGGGGGATTGGGTTGGAGCATGTATCGATGGGGGATTGGGTTGGATCATGTATCGATGGGGGATTGGGTTGGATCATGTATCGATGGGGGATTGGGATGGATCATGTATCGATGGGGGATTGGATTGGATCATGTATCGATGAGGGATTGGATTGGATCATGTATCGATGGGGGATTGGATTGGATCATGTATCGATGGGGGATTGGATTGGATCATGTATCGATGGGGGATTGGATTGGATCATGTATCGATGGGGGATTGGGTTGGATCATGAATCGATGGGGGATTGGTTGGATCATGTATCGATGGGGGATTGGATTGGATCATCGATCGATGGGGGATTGGATTGGATCATGAATCGATGGGGGATTGGGTTGGATCATGTATCGATGGGGGATTGAATTGGATCATGATTCGATGGGGGATTGGATTGGATCATGTGTCGATGGGGGATTGGATTGGATCATGTATCGATGGGGATTGGGTTGGACATGTATCGATGGGGGATTGGATTGGATCATGTATCGATGGGGGATTGGGTTGGATCATGTATCGATGGGGGATTGGGATGGATCATGTATCGATGGGGGATTGGATTGCATCATGTATCGATGGGGTATTGGATCATGTATCGATGGAGGATTGGATTGGATCATGTATCGATGGGGGATTGGATTGGATCATGTATCGATGGGGGATTGGGTTGGATCATGTATCGATGGGGGATTGGGTTGGATCATGTATCGATGGGGGATTGGGTTGGATCATGAATCGATGGGGGATTGGATTGGATCATGAATCGATGGGGGATTGGGTTGGATCATGTATCGATGGGGGATTGGATTGGATCATGATTCGATGGGGGATTGGATTGGATCATGTATCGATGGGGGATTGGATTGGATCATGTATCGATGGGGGATTGGGTTGGATCATGTATCGATGGGGGATTGGTTGGATCATGTATCGATGGGGGATTGGGTTGGATCATGTATCGATGGGGGATTGGGTTGGATCATGTATCGATGGGGGATTGGGTTGGATCATGTATCGATGGGGGATTGGATTGGATCATGTATCGATGGGGGATTGGATTGGATCATGTATCGATGGGGGATTGGGTTGGATCATGAATCGATGGGGGATTGGGTTGGATCATGTATCGATGGGGGATTGGGTTGGATCATGTATCGATGGGGGATTGGGTTGGATCATGTATCGATGGGGATTGGGTAGGATCATGAATCGATGGGGGATTGGATTGGATCATGAATCGATGGGGGATTGGGTTGGATCATGTATCGTTGGGGGATTGGATTGGATCATGTATCGATGGGGGATTGGATTGGATCATGTATCGATGGGGGATTGGATTGGATCATGTATCGATGGGGGATTGAGTTGGATCATGTATCGATGGGGGATTGGGTTGGATCATGTATCGATGGGATGGGATTGGATTGGATCATGATTCGATGGGGGATTGGATTGGATCATGTATCGATGGGGGATTGGATTGGATCATGTATCGATGGGGATTGGGTTGGATCATGTATCGATGGGGGATTGGATTGGATCATGTATCGATGTGGGATTGGATTGGATGATGAATCGATGGGGGATTGGATTGGATCATGTATCGATGGGGGATTGGATTGGATCATGTATCGATGGGGGATTGGATTGGATGATGAATCGATGGGGGATTGGGTTGGATCATGAATCGATGAGGGATTGGATTGGATCATGTATCGATGGGGGATTGGGTTGGATCATGTATCGATGGGGGATTGGATTGGATCATGTATCGATGGGGGATTGGATTGGATCATGTATCGATGGGGGATTGGGTTGGATCATGTATCGATGGGGGATTGGGTTGGATCATGTATCGATGGGGGATTGGATTGGATCATGTATCGATGGGGGATTGGGTTGGATCATGTATCGATGGGGGATTGGATTGGATCATGTATCGATGGGGGATTGGATTGGATCATGAATCGATGGGGGATTGGGTTGGATCATGAATCGATGAGGGATTGGATTGGATCATGTATCGATGGGGGATTGGGTTGGATCATGTATCGATGGGGGATTGGATTGGATCATGTATCGATGGGGGATTGGGATTGGATCATGTATCGATGGGGGATTGGAATGGATGATGAATCGATGGGGGATTGGGTTGGATCATGAATCGATGAGGGATTGGTTTGGATCATGTATCGATGGGGATTGGGTTGGATCATGTATCGATGGGGGATTGGATTGGATCATGTATCGATGGGGGATTGGCTTGGATCATGTATCGATGGGGGATTGGTTGGATCATGTATCGATGGGGGATTGGGTTGGATCATGTATCGATGGGGGATTGGATTGGATGATGAATCGATGGGGGATTGGGTTGGATCATGAATCGATGAGGGATTGGATTGGATCATGTATCGATGGGGGATTGGGTTGGATCATGTATCGATGGGGGATTGGATTGGATCTTGTATCGATGGGGGATTGGGTTGGATCATGTATCGATGGGGATTGGGTTGGATCATGTATCGATGGGGGATGGATTGGATCATGTATCGATGGGGATTGGATTGGATCATGTATCGATGGGGGATTGGTTGGATCATGTATCGATGGGGGATTGGTTGGATCATGTATCGATGGGGGATTGGTTGGATCATGTATCGATGGGGGATTGGGTTGGATCATGTATCGATGGGGGATTGGATTGGATCATGTATCGATGGGGGATTGGGTTGGATCATGTATCGATGGGGGATTGGATTGGATCATGTATCGATGGGGGATTGGATTGGATCATGTATCGATGGGGGATTGGATTGGATCATGAATCGATGGGGGATTGGGTTGGATCATGTATCGATGGGGGATTGGATTGGATCATGTATCGATGGGGGATTGGATTGGATCATGTATCGATGGGGGATTGGATTGGATCATGAATCGATGGGGGATTGGTTGGATCATGAATCGATGGGGGATTGGGTTGGATCATGTATCGATGGGGGATTGGATTGGATCATGTATCGATGGGGGATTGGGTTGGATCATGTATCGATGGGGGATTGGATTGGATCATGTATCGATGGGGGATTGGATTGGATCATGTATCGATGGGGGATTGGAATGGATGATGAATCGATGGGGGATTGGTTGGATCATGAATCGATGAGGGATTGGTTTGGATCATGTATCGATGGGGGATTGGGTTGGATCATGTATCGATGGGGGATTGGATTGGATCATGTATCGATGGGGGGATTGGATTGGATGATGTATCGATGGGGGATTGGATTGGATCGATGAATCGATGGGGGATTGGATTGGATCATGAATCGATGGGGATTGGATGGATCATGTATCGATGGGGGATTGGATTGGATCATGTATCGATGGGGGATTGGATTGGATCATGTATCGATGGGGGATTGGGTTGGATCATGTATCGATGGGGGATTGGATTGGATGATGAATCGATGGGGGATTGGGTTGGATCATGTATCGATGGGGGATTGGATTGGATCATGTATCGATGGGGGATTGGGTTGGATCGATGAATCGATGGGGGATTGGGTTGGATCATGAATCGATGGGGATTGGATTGGATCATGTATCGATGGGGGATTGGGTTGGATCATGTATCGATGGGGGATTGGATTGGATCATGTATCGATGGGGGATTGGATTGGATCATGTATCGATGGGGGATTGGGATTGGATCATGAATCGATGGGGGATTGGGTTGGATCATGAATCGATGGGGGATTGGTTTGGATCATGTATCGATGGGGATTGGGTTGGATCATGTATCGATGGGGGATTGGATTGGATCATGTATCGATGGGGGATTGGATTGGATCATGTATCGATGGGGGATTGGTTGGATCATGTATCGATGGGGATTGGGTTGGATCATGTATCGATGGGGGATTGGATTGGATCATGTATCGATGGGGGATTGGGTTGGATCATGAATCGATGAGGGATTGGATTGGATCATGTATCGATGGGGGATTGGGTTGGATCATGTATCGATGGGGATTGGATTGGATCTTGTATCGATGGGGGATTGGGTTGGATCATGTATCGATGGGGGATTGGGTTGGATCATGTATCGATGGGGGATTGGATTGGATCATGTATCGATGGGGGATTGGGTTGGATCATGTATCGATGGGGGATTGGGTTGGATCATGTATCGATGGGGGATTGGATTGGATCATGTATCGATGGGGGATTGGGTTGGATCATGTATCGATGGGGATTGGGTTGGATCATGTATCGATGGGGGATTGGATTGGATCATGTATCGATGGGGGATTGGGTTGGATCATGTATCGATGGGGGATTGGATTGGATCATGTATCGATGGGGGATTGGATTGGATCATGTATCGATGGGGGATTGGATTGGATCATGTATCGATGGGGGATTGGTTGGATCATGTATCGATGGGGGATTGGGATTGGATCATGTATCGATGGGGGATTGGATTGGATCATGTATCGATGGGGGATTGGATTGGATCATGTATCGATGGGGGATTGGGTTGGATCATGTATCGATGGGGGATTGGATTGGATCATGAATCGATGGGGGATTGGATTGGATCATGTATCGATGGGGATTGGGTTGGATTCATGTATCGATGGGGGATTGGATTGGATCATGTATCGATGGGGGATTGGATTGGATCATGTAGCGATGGGGGATTGGATTGGATCAAGTATCGATGGGATTGGATTGGATCATGTATCGATGGGGGATTGGTTGGATCATGTATCCGATGGGGGATTGGGTTGGATCATGTATCGATGGGGGATTGGATTGGATTCATGTATCGATGGGGGATTGGGTTGGATCATGTATCGATGAGGGATTGGATTGGATCATGTATCGAATGGGGGATTGGATTGGCTCATGTATCGATGGGGGATTGGTTGGATCATGTATCGATGGGGGGATTGGATTGGATCATGTATCGATGGGGGATTGGATTGGATCATGTATCGATGGGGGATTGGATTGGATCATGTATCGATGGGGGATTGGGATTGGATCATGTATCGATGGGGGATTGGGTTGGATCATGTATCGATGGGGGAATTGGGTTGGATCATGTATCGATGGGATTGGGTTGGATCATGTATCGATGGGGGATTGGATTGGATCATGTATCGATGGGGGATTGGATTGGATCATGTATCGATGGGGGATTGGATTGGATTATGAATCGATGGGGGATTGGGTTGGATCATGTATCGATGGGGGATTGGGTTGGATCATGTATCGATGGGGGATTGGATTGGAATCATGTATTCGATGGGGGATTGGATGGATGTATGAATCGATGGGGGATTGGTTGGATCATGAATCGATGGGGATTGGATTGGATCATGTATCGATGGGGGATTGGATTGGATCATGTATCGATGGGGGATTGGGTTGGATCATGTATCGATGGGGGATTGGATTGGATCATGTATCGATGGGGGATTGGGATTGGATCATGTATCGATGGGGGATTGGATTGGATCATGTATCGATGGGGGATTGGATTGGATCATGTATCGATGGGGGATTGGGGTTGGATCATGTATCGAATGGGGATTGGATTGGATCTATGTATCGATGGGGGATTGGATTGGATCATGTATCGATGGGGGATTGGCATTGGATCATGTATCGATGGGGGATTGGATTGGATCATGTATCGATGGGGGATTGGATTGGATCATGGATCGATGGGGGATTGGGTTGGATCATGTATCGATGGGGGATTGGATTGGATCATGTATCGATGGGGTGGATTGGATTTGGATCATGTATCGATGGGGGATTGGATTGGATCATGTATCGATGGGGGATTGGGGTTGGATCATGTATCGATGGGGATTGGATTGGATCATGTATCGATGGGGGATTGGGTTGGATCATGTTTCGATGTGGGATTGGATTGGATCATGTATCGATGGGGGATTGGTTGGATCATGTATCGATGGGGGATTGGATTGGATCATGTATCGATGGGGGATTGGATTGGATCATGTATCGATGGGGGATTGGGTTGGATCATGTATCGATGGGGGATTGGGTTGGATCATGTATCGATGGGGGATTGGTTTGGATCATGTATCGATGGGGAAAAAGGGGATTGGATATGATGTACGATGGGGGATTGGATTGGATCATGTATCGATGGGGGATTGGATTGGATCATGTATCGAATGGGGGATTGGGTTGGATCATGTATCGATGGGGGATTGATTGGATCATGTATCGATGGTGGATTGGATTGGGAGCATGAATCGATGGGGGATTGGATTGGATCATTGTATCGATGGGGGATTGGGTTGGATCATGTATCGATGGGGGATTGATGGATCATGTATCGATGGGGATTGGATTGGATCATGTATCGATGGGGGATTGGATTGGATCATGTATCGATGGGGGATTGGGTTGGATTCATGTATCGATGGGGATTGGAGTTGGATCATGTATCGATGGGGATGGGTTGGATCATGTATCGATGGGGGATTGGGTTGGATCATGAATCGATGGGGATTGGATTGGATCATGTATCGATGGGGGATTGGAGTTGGATCATGTATCGATGGGGGATTGGATTGGATCATGTATCGATGGGGGATTGGATTGGATCATGTATCGATGGGGGATTGGATTGGATCATGTATCGATGGGGGATTGGATTGGATCATGTATCGATGGGGGATTGGATTGGATCATGTATCGATGGGGGATTGGATTGGATCATGTATCGATGGGGGATTGGATTGGATCATGTATCGATGGGGGATTGGATTGGATCATGAATCGATGGGGGATTGGATTGGATCATGTATCGATGGGGGATTGGATTGGATCATGTATCGATGGGGGATTGGGTTGGATCATGTATCGATGGGGGATTGGATTGGATCATGTATCGATGGGGGATTGGGTTGGATCATGTATCGATGGGGGATTGGGTTGGATCATGTATCGATGGGGGATTGGATTGGATCATGTATCGATGGGGGATTGGGTTGGATCATGTATCGATGGGGGATTGGGTTGGATCATGTATCGATGGGGGATTGGGTTGGATCATGTATCGATGGGGGATTGGGTTTGGATCATGTATCGATGGGGGATTGGATTGGATCATGTATCGATGGGGGATTGGGTTGGATCATGTATCGATGGGGATGGGTTGGATCATGTATCGATGGGGATTGGGTTGGATCATGTATCGATGGGGGATTGGATTGGATCATGATCGATGGGGGATTGGGTTGGATCATGAATCGATGGGGGATTGGTTTGGATCATGTATCGATGGGGGATTGGGTTGGATCATGTATCGATGGGGGATTGGATTGGATCATGTATCGATGGGGATTGGATTGGATCATGTATCGATGGGGGATTGGGTTGGATCATGTATCGATGGGGGATTGGGTTGGATCATGTATCGATGGGGATTGGATTGGATCATGTATCGATGGGGGGATTGGTTGGATCATGTATCGATGGGGGATTGGGTTGGATCATGTATCGATGGGGGATTGGTTGGATCATGTATCGATGGGGGATTGGGATTGGATCATGTATCGATGGGGGATTGGGTTGGATCATGTATCGATGGGGGATTGGATTGGATCATGTATCGATGGGGATTGGATTGGATCATGTATCGATGGGGGATTGGATTGGATCATGTATCGATGGGGGATTGGGTTGGATCATGTATCGATGGGGGATTGGGTTGGATCATGTATCGATGGGGGATTGGGTTGGATCATGTATCGATGGGGGATTGGATGGATCATGTATCGATGGGGGATTGGATTGGATCATGTATCGATGGGGGATTGGATTGGATCATGTATCGATGGGGGATTGGGTTGGATCATGTATCGATGGGGGATTGGATTGGATCATGTATCGATGGGGGATTGGTGGATCATGTATCGATGGGGGATTGGATTGGATCATGTATCGATGGGGGATTGGATTGGATCATGTATCGATGGGGGATTGGGTTGGATCATGTATCGATGGGGGATGGATTGGATCATGTATCGATGGGGGATTGGATTGGATCATGTATCGATGGGGGATTGGATTGGATCATGAATCGATGGGGGATTGGATTGGATCATGTATCGATGGGGGATTGGGTTGGATCATGTATCGATGGGGGATTGGATTGGATCATGTATCGATGGGGGATTGGGTTGGATCATGTATCGATGGGGGATTGGATTGGATCATGTATCGATGGGGGATTGGGTTGGATCATGTATCGATGGGGGATTGGATTGGATCATGTATCGATGGGGGATTGGATTGGATCATGTATCGATGGGGGATTGGGTTGGATCATGTATCGATGGGGGATTGGATTGGATCATGTATCGATGGGGGATTGGGTTGGATCATGTATCGATGGGGATTGGATTGGATCATGTATCGATGGGGGATTGGATTGGATCATGTATCGATGGGGGATTGGATTGGATCATGTATCGATGGGGGATTGGATTGGATCATGTATCGATGGGGGATTGGATTGGATCATGTATCGATGGGGGATTGGATTGGATCATGTATCGATGGGGATTGGATTGGATGATGAATCGATGGGGGATTGGGTTGGATCATGAATCGATGAGGGATTGGATTGGATCATGATCGATGGGGATTGGATTGGATCATGTATCGATGGGGATTGGATTGGATCATGTATCGATGGGGGATTGAGTTGGATCATGTATCGATGGGGGATTGGTTGGTTCATGTATCGATGGGGGGGGATTGGATTGGATGATGATTCGA
Organism: Squalus acanthias; assembly: GCA_030390025.1. NCBI lineage: Eukaryota > Metazoa > Chordata > Chondrichthyes > Squaliformes > Squalidae > Squalus > Squalus acanthias. The sequence goes on from JASTWF010000585.1 coordinate 75,809, forward strand.
TGGGGGATTGGGTTGGATCATGTATCGATGAGGGGATTGGATTGGATCATGTAATCGATGGGGGATTGGGTTGGATCATGTATCGATGGGGGATTGGATTGGATCATGTATCGATGTGGGATTGGGTTGGATGCATGAATCGATGGGGATTGGATTGGATCATGTATCGAGGGGGATTGGGATTGGATCAGTATCGATGGGGGATTGGTGATGTATGTGGGGATGGCATGGTGTGATCGATGGGGATTGGGTTGGATCATGAATCGATGGGGGATTGGATTGGATCATGTATCGATGGGGGATTGGGTTGGATCATGTATCGATGGGGGATTGGATTGGATCATGTATCGATGGGGGATTGGATTGGATCATGTATCGATGGGGGATTGGGTTGGATCATGTATCGATGGGGGATTGGGTTGGATCATGTATCGATGGGGGATTGGATTGGATCATGTATCGATGGGGGATTGGGTTGGATCATGAATCGATGGGGATTGGATTGGATCATGTATCGATGGGGGATTGGGTTGGATCATGAATCGATGGGGGATTGGGTTGGATCATGAATCGATGGGGATTGGATTGGATCATGTATCGATGGGGGATTGGGTTGGATCATGTATCGATGGGGGATTGGATTGGATCATGTATCGATGGGGGATTGGATTGGATCATGTATCGATGGGGGATTGGATTGGATCATGAATCGATGGGGGATTGGGTTGGATCATGAATCGATGAGGGATTGGTTTGGATCATGTATCGATGGGGGATTGGGTTGGATCATGTATCGATGGGGGATTGGATTGGATCATGTATCGATGGGGGATTGGATTGGATCATGTATCGATGGGGGATTGGGTTGGATCATGTATCGATGGGGGATTGGGTTGGATCATGTATCGATGGGGGATTGGATTGGATCATGAATCGATGGGGGATTGGGTTGGATCATGAATCGATGGGGGATTGGATTGGATCATGTATCGATGGGGGATTGGGTTGGATCATGTATCGATGGGGGATTGGATTGGATCATGTATCGATGGGGGATTGGGTTGGATCATGTATCGATGGGGGATTGGGTTGGATCATGTATCGATGGGGGATTGGATTGGATCATGTATCGATGGGGGATTGGATTGGATCATGTATCGATGGGGGATTGGGTTGGATCATGTATCGATGGGGGATTGGGTTGGATCATGTATCGATGGGGGATTGGATTGGATCATGTATCGATGGGGGATTGGGTTGGATCATGTATCGATGGGGGATTGGATTGGATCATGTATCGATGGGGGATTGGGTTGGATCATGTATCGATGGGGGATTGGATTGGATCATGTATCGATGGGGGATTGGATTGGATCATGTATCGATGGGGGATTGGATTGGATCATGAATCGATGGGGGATTGGGTTGGATCATGAATCGATGGGGGATTGGATTGGATCATGTATCGATGGGGGATTGGGTTGGATCATGTATCGATGGGGGATTGGATTGGATCATGAATCGATGGGGGATTGGGTTGGATCATGAATCGATGGGGGATTGGGTTGGATCATGAATCGATGGGGGATTGGATTGGATCATGTATCGATGGGGGATTGGGTTGGATCATGTATCGATGGGGGATTGGATTGGATCATGTATCGATGGGGGATTGGATTGGATCATGTATCGATGGGGGATTGGATTGGATCATGAATCGATGGGGGATTGGTTGGATCATGAATCGATGGGGGATTGGTTTGGATCATGTATCGATGGGGGATTGGGTTGGATCATGTATCGATGGGGGATTGGATTGGATCATGTATCGATGGGGGATTGGATTGGATCATGTATCGATGGGGGATTGGGTTGGATCATGTATCGATGGGGGATTGGATTGGATCATGTATCGATGGGGGATTGGGTTGGATCATGAATCGATGGGGGATTGGATTGGATCATGTATCGATGGGGGATTGGGTTGGATCATGTATCGATGGGGGATTGGATTGGATCATGTATCGATGGGGGATTGGGTTGGATCATGTATCGATGGGGGATTGGATTGGATCATGAATCGATGGGGGATTGGGTTGGATCATGTATCGATGGGGGATTGGGTTGGATCATGTATCGATGGGGGATTGGATTGGATCATGTATCGATGGGGGATTGGATTGGATCATGTATCGATGGGGGATTGGGTTGGATCATGTATCGATGGGGGATTGGGTTGGATCATGTATCGATGGGGGATTGGATTGGATCATGTATCGATGGGGGATTGGGTTGGATCATGTATCGATGGGGGATTGGATTGGATCATGTATCGATGGGGGATTGGGTTGGATCATGTATCGATGGGGGATTGGATTGGATCATGTATCGATGGGGGATTGGATTGGATCATGTATCGATGGGGGATTGGATTGGATCATGAATCGATGGGGGATTGGGTTGGATCATGTATCGATGGGGGATTGGATTGGATCATGTATCGATGGGGGATTGGGTTGGATCATGTATCGATGGGGGATTGGATTGGATCATGAATCGATGGGGGATTGGGTTGGATCATGTATCGATGGGGGATTGGATTGGATCATGTATCGATGGGGGATTGGATTGGATCATGTATCGATGGGGGATTGGGTTGGATCATGTATCGATGGGGGATTGGGTTGGATCATGTATCGATGGGGGATTGGATTGGATCATGTATCGATGGGGGATTGGATTGGATCATGTATCGATGGGGGATTGGGTTGGATCATGTATCGATGGGGGATTGGGTTGGATCATGTATCGATGGGGGATTGGATTGGATCATGTATCGATGGGGGATTGGGTTGGATCATGTATCGATGGGGGATTGGATTGGATCATGTATCGATGGGGGATTGGGTTGGATCATGTATCGATGGGGGATTGGGTTGGATCATGTATCGATGGGGGATTGGATTGGATCATGTATCGATGGGGGATTGGGTTGGATCATGTATCGATGGGGGATTGGATTGGATCATGTATCGATGGGGGATTGGATTGGATCATGAATCGATGGGGATTGGATTGGATCATGTATCGATGGGGGATTGGGTTGGATCATGTATCGATGGGGGATTGGGTTGGATCATGTATCGATGGGGGATTGGATTGGATCATGAATCGATGGGGGATTGGATTGGATCATGAATCGATGGGGGATTGGATTGGATCATGTATCGATGGGGGATTGGATTGGATCATGAATCGATGGGGGATTGGATTGGATCATGAATCGATGGGGGATTGGGTTGGATCATGAATCGATGGGGGATTGGGTTGGATCATGTATCGATGGGGATTGGATCATGTATCGATGGGGGATTGGTTGGATCATGTATCGATGGGGGATTGGATTGGATCATGAATCGATGGGGGATTGGGTTGGATCATGAATCGATGGGGGATTGGATTGGATCATGTATCGATGGGGATTGGATTGGATGATGAATCGATGGGGGATTGGATTGGATCATGTATCGATGGGGGATTGGGTTGGATCATGTATCGATGGGGGATTGGATTGGATCATGTATCGATGGGGGATTGGATTGGATCATGAATCGATGGGGGATTGGGTTGGATCATGAATCGATGGGGATTGGTTTGGATCATGTATCGATGGGGGATTGGATTGGATCATGTATCGATGGGGATTGGGTTGGATCATGTATCGATGGGGGATTGGATTGGATCATGTATCGATGGGGGATTGGATTGGATCATGAATCGATGGGGGGATTTGGATTGGACAGTGTATCGATGGGGGATTGGTTGGATCATTATCGATGGGGGGATTGGGATGGATCATGTATCGATGGGGGATTGTGATTGGATCATGAATCGATGGGGTATTGGTTGGTGTGATCATGTATCGATGAGGGGATTGGATTGGATCATGTATCGCTGGGTGGATTGGATTGGATCATGTATCGATGGGGATTGGGTTGGATTATGTATCGATGGGGGATTGGGGTTGGATCATGTATCGATGGGGGATTGGATTGGATCATGTATCGATGGGGGATTGTTGATCATGTATCGATGGGGGGAGTTGGGTTGGGATCATTGTATCGATGGGGATTTGGGTTGGGATCATGAATCGAGGGGGGATTAGGTTTGGATCATGTATCGATGGGGGGATTGGGTTTGGATCATGTAAGCGATGGGGGATTGGATTGGATCATGAATTCGATGGGGGATTGGAGTTGGATCTATGTATCGATGGGGGATTGGGTTGGATCATGTATCGATGGGGGATTGGGTTGGATCATGTATCGATGGGGGATTGGATTGGATCATGTATCGATGGGGGATTGGGTTGGATCATGTATCGATGGGGGATTGGATTGGATCATGTATCGATGGGGGATTGGATTGGATCATGTATCGATGGGGGATTGGGTTGGATCATGTATCGATGGGGGATTGGATTGGATCATGTATCGATGGGGGATTGGGTTGGATCATGTATCGATGGGGGATTGGATTGGATCATGTATCGATGGGGGATTGGATTGGATCATGTATCGATGGGGGATTGGATTGGATCATGTATCGATGGGGGATTGGATTGGATCATGTATCGATGGGGGATTGGATTGGATCATGTATCGATGGGGGATTGGATTGGATCATGAATCGATGGGGGATTGGATTGGATCATGAATCGATGGGGGATTGGATTGGATCATGAATCGATGGGGGATTGGATTGGATCATGAATCGATGGGGGATTGGATTGGATCATGTATCGATGGGGGATTGGGTTGGATCATGTATCGATGGGGGATTGGATTGGATCATGTATCGATGGGGGATTGGGTTGGATCATGTATCGATGGGGGATTGGGTTGGATCATGTATCGATGGGGGATTGGATTGGATCATGTATCGATGGGGGATTGGGTTGGATCATGTATCGATGGGGGATTGGGTTGGATCATGTATCGATGGGGGATTGGGATGGATCATGTATCGATGGGGGATTGGATTGGATCATGTATCGATGGGGGATTGGATTGGATCATGTATCGATGATGGGGATTGGATTGGATCATGTATCGATGGGGGATTGGATTGGATCATGTATCGATGGGGGATTGGATTGGATCATGTATCGATGGGGGATTGGGTTGGATCATGTATCGATGGGGGATTGGGTTGGATCATGTATCGATGGGGGATTGGATTGGATCATGTATCGATGGGGGATTGGATTGGATCATGTATCGATGGGGGATTGGGTTGGATCATGTATCGATGGGGGATTGGATTGGATCATGATCGATGGGGGATTGGATTGGATCATGTATCGATGGGGGATTGGATTGGATCATGTATCGATGGGGGATTGGGTTGGATCATGTATCGATGGGGGATTGGATTGGATCATGTATCGATGGGGGATTGGGTTGGATCATGTATCGATGGGGGATTGGATTGGATCATGTATCGATGGGGGATTGGATTGGATCATGTATCGATGGGGGATTGGATTGGATCATGTATCGATGGGGATTGGGTTGGATCATGTATCGATGGGGGATTGGATTGGATCATGTATCGATGGGGGATTGGGTTGGATCATGTATCGATGGGGGATTGGGATGGATCATGTATCGATGGGGGATTGGATTGGATCATGTATCGATGGGGGATTGGATCATGTATCGATGGGGGATTGGATTGGATCATGTATCGATGGGGGATTGGATTGGATCATGTATCGATGGGGGATTGGGTTGGATCATGTATCGATGGGGGATTGGGTTGGATCATGTATCGATGGGGGATTGGATTGGATCATGTATCGATGGGGGATTGGGTTGGATCATGTATCGATGGGGGATTGGGTTGGATCATGTATCGATGGGGGATTGGGTTGGATCATGTATCGATGGGGGATTGGATTGGATCATGTATCGATGGGGGATTGGGTTGGATCATGTATCGATGGGGGATTGGATTGGATCATGATCGATGGGGGATTGGATTGGATCATGTATCGATGGGGGATTGGATTGGATCATGTATCGATGGGGGATTGGGTTGGATCATGTATCGATGGGGGATTGGGTTGGATCATGTATCGATGGGGGATTGGGTTGGATCATGTATCGATGGGGGATTGGGTTGGATCATGTATCGATGGGGGATTGGATTGGATCATGTATCGATGGGGGATTGGATTGGATCATGTATCGATGGGGGATTGGGTTGGATCATGTATCGATGGGGGATTGGGTTGGATCATGTATCGATGGGGGATTGGGTTGGATCATGTATCGATGGGGGATTGGGTTGGATCATGTATCGATGGGGGATTGGATTGGATCATGAATCGATGGGGGATTGGGTTGGATCATGTATCGATGGGGGATTGGATTGGATCATGTATCGATGGGGGATTGGATTGGATCATGTATCGATGGGGGATTGGATTGGATCATGTATCGATGGGGGATTGGGTTGGATCATGTATCGATGGGGGATTGGGTTGGATCATGTATCGATGGGGGATGGGGGATTGGATTGGATCATGATCGATGGGGGATTGGATTGGATCATGTATCGATGGGGGATTGGATTGGATCATGTATCGATGGGGGATTGGGTTGGATCATGTATCGATGGGGGATTGGATTGGATCATGTATCGATGGGGGATTGGATTGGATCATGTATCGATGGGGGATTGGATTGGATCATGTATCGATGGGGGATTGGGTTGGATCATGTATCGATGGGGGATTGGATTGGATCATGTATCGATGGGGGATTGGGTTGGATCATGTATCGATGGGGGATTGGATTGGATCATGTATCGATGGGGGATTGGGTTGGATCATGTATCGATGGGGGATTGGATTGGATCATGTATCGATGGGGGATTGGATTGGATCATGTATCGATGGGGGATTGGGTTGGATCATGTATCGATGGGGGATTGGATTGGATCATGTATCGATGGGGGATTGGGTTGGATCATGTATCGATGGGGGATTGGATTGGATCATGTATCGATGGGGGATTGGATTGGATCATGTATCGATGGGGGATTGGATTGGATCATGAATCGATGGGGGATTGGATTGGATCATGTATCGATGGGGGATTGGATTGGATCATGTATCGATGGGGGATTGGATTGGATCATGTATCGATGGGGGATTGGATTGGATCATGTATCGATGGGGGATTGGATTGGATCATGAATCGATGGGGGATTGGATTGGATCATGAATCGATGGGGGATTGGATTGGATCATGTATCGATGGGGGATTGGGTTGGATCATGTATCGATGGGGGATTGGGATTGGATCATGTATCGATGGGGGATTGGGTTGGATCATGTATCGATGGGGGATTGGGTTGGATCATGTATCGATGGGGGATTGGATTGGATCATGTATCGATGGGGGATTGGGTTGGATCATGTATCGATGGGGGATTGGGTTGGATCATGTATCGATGGGGGATTGGGTTGGATCATGTATCGATGGGGGATTGGGATGGATCATGTATCGATGGGGGATTGGATTGGATCATGTATCGATGGGGATTGGATTGGATCATGTATCGATGGGGGATTGGATTGGATCATGTATCGATGGGGGATTGGATTGGATCATGTATCGATGGGGGATTGGATTGGATCATGTATCGATGGGGGATTGGGTTGGATCATGTATCGATGGGGGATTGGGTTGGATCATGTATCGATGGGGGATTGGATTGGATCATGAATCGATGGGGGATTGGATTGGATCATGAATCGATGGGGGATTGGGTTGGATCATGTATCGATGGGGGATTGGATTGGATCATGTATCGATGGGGGATTGGATTGGATCATGTATCGATGGGGGATTGGATTGGATCATGTATCGATGGGGGATTGGGTTGGATCATGTATCGATGGGGGATTGGATTGGATCATGTATCGATGGGGGATTGGGTTGGATCATGTATCGATGGGGGATTGGATTGGATCATGTATCGATGGGGATTGGATTGGATCATGTATCGATGGGGGATTGGATTGGATCATGTATCGATGGGGATTGGGTTGGATCATGTATCGATGGGGGATTGGATTGGATCATGTATCGATGGGGGATTGGGTTGGATCATGTATCGATGGGGGATTGGGATGGATCATGTATCGATGGGGGATTGGATTGGATCATGTATCGATGGGGGATTGGATCATGTATCGATGGGGGATTGGATTGGATCATGTATCGATGGGGGATTGGATTGGATCATGTATCGATGGGGGATTGGGTTGGATCATGTATCGATGGGGGATTGGGTTGGATCATGTATCGATGGGGGATTGGATTGGATCATGTATCGATGGGGGATTGGATTGGATCATGTATCGATGGGGGATTGGGTTGGATCATGTATCGATGGGGGATTGGATTGGATCATGTATCGATGGGGGATTGGGTTGGATCATGTATCGATGGGGGATTGGATTGGATCATGATCGATGGGGGATTGGATTGGATCATGTATCGATGGGGGATTGGATTGGATCATGTATCGATGGGGGATTGGGTTGGATCATGTATCGATGGGGGATTGAGTTGGATCATGTATCGATGGGGGATTGGGTTGGATCATGTATCGATGGGGGATTGGGTTGGATCATGTATCGATGGGGGATTGGGTTGGATCATGTATCGATGGGGGATTGGATTGGATCATGTATCGATGGGGGATTGGATTGGATCATGTATCGATGGGGGATTGGGTTGGATCATGAATCGATGGGGGATTGGGTTGGATCATGTATCGATGGGGGATTGGGTTGGATCATGTATCGATGGGGGATTGGGTTGGATCATGTATCGATGGGGGATTGGGTTGGATCATGAATCGATGGGGGATTGGATTGGATCATGAATCGATGGGGGATTGGGTTGGATCATGTATCGATGGGGGATTGGATTGGATCATGTATCGATGGGGGATTGGATTGGATCATGTATCGATGGGGGATTGGATTGGATCATGTATCGATGGGGGATTGAGTTGGATCATGTATCGATGGGGGATTGGGTTGGATCATGTATCGATGGGGGATGGGGGATTGGATTGGATCATGATCGATGGGGGATTGGATTGGATCATGTATCGATGGGGGATTGGATTGGATCATGTATCGATGGGGGATTGGGTTGGATCATGTATCGATGGGGGATTGGATTGGATCATGTATCGATGGGGGATTGGATTGGATCATGAATCGATGGGGGATTGGATTGGATCATGTATCGATGGGGGATTGGGTTGGATCATGTATCGATGGGGGATTGGATTGGATCATGTATCGATGGGGGATTGGATTGGATCATGTATCGATGGGGGATTGGGTTGGATCATGAATCGATGGGGGATTGGTTTGGATCATGTATCGATGGGGGATTGGGTTGGATCATGTATCGATGGGGGATTGGATTGGATCATGTATCGATGGGGGATTGGATTGGATCATGTATCGATGGGGGATTGGGTTGGATCATGTATCGATGGGGGATTGGGTTGGATCATGTATCGATGGGGGATTGGATTGGATCATGTATCGATGGGGGATTGGGTTGGATCATGAATCGATGGGGGATTGGATTGGATCATGTATCGATGGGGGATTGGGTTGGATCATGAATCGATGGGGGATTGGGTTGGATCATGAATCGATGGGGGATTGGATTGGATCATGTATCGATGGGGGATTGGATTGGATCATGTATCGATGGGGGATTGGGTTGGATCATGTATCGATGGGGGATTGGGATTGGATCATGTATCGATGGGGGATTGGATTGGATCATGTATCGATGGGGGATTGGATCATGTATCGATGGGGATTGGATTGGATCATGTATCGATGGGGGATTGGATTGGATCATGTATCGATGGGGGATTGGGTTGGATCATGTATCGATGGGGGATTGGGTTGGATCATGTATCGATGGGGGATTGGATTGGATCATGTATCGATGGGGGATTGGGTTGGATCATGTATCGATGGGGGATTGGGTTGGATCATGTATCGATGGGGGATTGGGTTGGATCATGTATCGATGGGGGATTGGATTGGATCATGAATCGATGGGGGATTGGGTTGGATCATGTATCGATGGGGGATTGGATTGGATCATGTATCGATGGGGGATTGGATTGGATCATGTATCGATGGGGGATTGGATTGGATCATGTATCGATGGGGGATTGGGTTGGATCATGTATCGATGGGGGATTGGTTGGATCATGTATCGATGGGGGATTGGGTTGGATCATGTATCGATGGGGATTGGGTTGGATCATGTATCGATGGGGGATTGGGTTGGATCATGTATCGATGGGGGATTGGATTGGATCATGTATCGATGGGGGATTGGATTGGATCATGTATCGATGGGGGATTGGGTTGGATCATGAATCGATGGGGGATTGGGTTGGATCATGTATCGATGGGGGATTGGGTTGGATCATGTATCGATGGGGGATTGGGTTGGATCATGTATCGATGGGGGATTGGGTTGGATCATGTATCGATGGGGGATTGGATTGGATCATGAATCGATGGGGGATTGGGTTGGATCATGTATCGATGGGGGATTGGATTGGATCATGTATCGATGGGGGATTGGATTGGATCATGTATCGATGGGGGATTGGATTGGATCATGTATCGATGGGGGATTGAGTTGGATCATGTATCGATGGGGGATTGGGTTGGATCATGTATCGATGGGGGATGGGGGATTGGATTGGATCATGATCGATGGGGGATTGGATTGGATCATGTATCGATGGGGGATTGGATTGGATCATGTATCGATGGGGGATTGGGTTGGATCATGTATCGATGGGGGATTGGATTGGATCATGTATCGATGGGGGATTGGATTGGATCATGAATCGATGGGGGATTGGATTGGATCATGTATCGATGGGGGATTGGGTTGGATCATGTATCGATGGGGGATTGGATTGGATCATGTATCGATGGGGGATTGGATTGGATCATGAATCGATGGGGGATTGGGTTGGATCATGTATCGATGGGGATTGGATTGGATCATGTATCGATGGGGGATTGGGTTGGATCATGTATCGATGGGGGATTGGATTGGATCATGTATCGATGGGGGATTGGATTGGATCATGTATCGATGGGGGATTGGATTGGATCATGTATCGATGGGGGATTGGATTGGATCATGTATCGATGGGGGATTGGATTGGATCATGTATCGATGGGGGATTGGATTGGATCATGTATCGATGGGGGATTGGATTGGATCATGTATCGATGGGGGATTGGATTGGATCATGAATCGATGGGGGATTGGATTGGATCATGAATCGATGGGGGATTGGATTGGATCATGTATCGATGGGGGATTGGGTTGGATCATGTATCGATGGGGGATTGGATTGGATCATGTATCGATGGGGGATTGGGTTGGATCATGTATCGATGGGGGATTGGGTTGGATCATGTATCGATGGGGGATTGGATTGGATCATGTATCGATGGGGGATTGGGTTGGATCATGTATCGATGGGGGATTGGGTTGGATCATGTATCGATGGGGGATTGGGTTGGATCATGTATCGATGGGGGATTGGGATGGATCATGTATCGATGGGGGATTGGATTGGATCATGTATCGATGGGGGATTGGATTGGATCATGTATCGATGGGGGATTGGATTGGATCATGTATCGATGGGGGATTGGATTGGATCATGTATCGATGGGGGATTGGATTGGATCATGTATCGATGGGGGATTGGGTTGGATCATGTATCGATGGGGGATTGGGTTGGATCATGTATCGATGGGGGATTGGATTGGATCATGTATCGATGGGGGATTGGATTGGATCATGAATCGATGGGGGATTGGGTTGGATCATGTATCGATGGGGGATTGGATTGGATCATGTATCGATGGGGGATTGGATTGGATCATGTATCGATGGGGGATTGGATTGGATCATGTATCGATGGGGGATTGGTTGGATCATGTATCGATGGGGGATTGGATTGGATCATGTATCGATGGGGGATTGGGTTGGATCATGTATCGATGGGGGATTGGATTGGATCATGAATCGATGGGGGATTGGATTGGATCATGTATCGATGGGGGATTGGATTGGATCATGTATCGATGGGGATTGGGTTGGATCATGTATCGATGGGGGATTGGATTGGATCATGTATCGATGGGGGATTGGGTTGGATCATGTATCGATGGGGGATTGGGATGGATCATGTATCGATGGGGGATTGGATTGGATCATGTATCGATGGGGGGATTGGATCATGTATCGATGGGGGATTGGATTGGATCATGTATCGATGGGGGATTGGATTGGATCATGTATCGATGGGGGATTGGGTTGGATCATGTATCGATGGGGGATTGGGTTGGATCATGTATCGATGGGGGATTGGATTGGATCATGTATCGATGGGGGATTGGATTGGATCATGTATCGATGGGGGATTGGGTTGGATCATGAATCGATGGGGGATTGGATTGGATCATGTATCGATGGGGGATTGGGTTGGATCATGTATCGATGGGGGATTGGATTGGATCATGATCGATGGGGGATTGGATTGGATCATGTATCGATGGGGGATTGGATTGGATCATGTATCGATGGGGGATTGGGTTGGATCATGTATCGATGGGGGATTGAGTTGGATCATGTATCGATGGGGGATTGGGTTGGATCATGTATCGATGGGGGATTGGGTTGGATCATGTATCGATGGGGGATTGGGTTGGATCATGTATCGATGGGGGATTGGATTGGATCATGTATCGATGGGGGATTGGATTGGATCATGTATCGATGGGGGATTGGGTTGGATCATGTATCGATGGGGGATTGGGTTGGATCATGTATCGATGGGGGATTGGGTTGGATCATGTATCGATGGGGGATTGGGTTGGATCATGTATCGATGGGGGATTGGGTTGGATCATGAATCGATGGGGGATTGGATTGGATCATGTATCGATGGGGGATTGGGTTGGATCATGTATCGATGGGGGATTGGATTGGATCATGTATCGATGGGGGATTGGATTGGATCATGTATCGATGGGGGATTGGATTGGATCATGTATCGATGGGGGATTGAGTTGGATCATGTATCGATGGGGGATTGGGTTGGATCATGTATCGATGGGGGATTGGATTGGATCATGATCGATGGGGGATTGGATTGGATCATGTATCGATGGGGGATTGGATTGGATCATGTATCGATGGGGGATTGGGTTGGATCATGTATCGATGGGGGATTGGATTGGATCATGTATCGATGGGGGATTGGATTGGATCATGAATCGATGGGGGATTGGATTGGATCATGTATCGATGGGGGATTGGGTTGGATCATGTATCGATGGGGGATTGGATTGGATCATGTATCGATGGGGGATTGGATTGGATCATGAATCGATGGGGGATTGGGTTGGATCATGAATCGATGGGGATTGGATTGGATCATGTATCGATGGGGGATTGGGTTGGATCATGTATCGATGGGGGATTGGATTGGATCATGTATCGATGGGGGATTGGATTGGATCATGTATCGATGGGGGATTGGGTTGGATCATGTATCGATGGGGGATTGGGTTGGATCATGTATCGATGGGGGATTGGATTGGATCATGTATCGATGGGGGATTGGGTTGGATCATGAATCGATGGGGGATTGGATTGGATCATGTATCGATGGGGGATTGGGTTGGATCATGAATCGATGGGGGATTGGGTTGGATCATGAATCGATGGGGGATTGGATTGGATCATGTATCGATGGGGGATTGGATTGGATCATGTATCGATGGGGGATTGGGTTGGATCATGTATCGATGGGGGATTGGGTTGGATCATGTATCGATGGGGGATTGGATTGGATCATGTATCGATGGGGGATTGGATCATGTATCGATGGGGGATTGGATTGGATCATGTATCGATGGGGGATTGGATTGGATCATGTATCGATGGGGGATTGGGTTGGATCATGTATCGATGGGGGATTGGGTTGGATCATGTATCGATGGGGGATTGGATTGGATCATGTATCGATGGGGGATTGGGTTGGATCATGTATCGATGGGGGATTGGGTTGGATCATGTATCGATGGGGGATTGGGTTGGATCATGTATCGATGGGGGATTGGATTGGATCATGTATCGATGGGGGATTGGGTTGGATCATGTATCGATGGGGGATTGGATTGGATCATGTATCGATGGGGGATTGGATTGGATCATGTATCGATGGGGGATTGGATTGGATCATGTATCGATGGGGGATTGGGTTGGATCATGTATCGATGGGGGATTGATTGGATCATGTATCGATGGGGGATTGGGTTGGATCATGTATCGATGGGGATTGGGTTGGATCATGTATCGATGGGGGATTGGGTTGGATCATGTATCGATGGGGGATTGGATTGGATCATGTATCGATGGGGGATTGGATTGGATCATGTATCGATGGGGGATTGGGTTGGATCATGAATCGATGGGGGATTGGGTTGGATCATGTATCGATGGGGGATTGGGTTGGATCATGTATCGATGGGGGATTGGGTTGGATCATGTATCGATGGGGGATTGGGTTGGATCATGTATCGATGGGGGATTGGATTGGATCATGAATCGATGGGGGATTGGGTTGGATCATGTATCGATGGGGGATTGGATTGGATCATGTATCGATGGGGGATTGGATTGGATCATGTATCGATGGGGGATTGGATTGGATCATGTATCGATGGGGGATTGGGTTGGATCATGTATCGATGGGGGATTGGTTGGATCATGTATCGATGGGGGATGGGGGATTGGATTGGATCATGATCGATGGGGGATTGGATTGGATCATGTATCGATGGGGGATTGGATTGGATCATGTATCGATGGGGGATTGGGTTGGATCATGTATCGATGGGGGATTGGATTGGATCATGTATCGATGGGGGATTGGATTGGATCATGTATCGATGGGGGATTGGATTGGATCATGTATCGATGGGGGATTGGGTTGGATCATGTATCGATGGGGGATTGGATTGGATCATGTATCGATGGGGGATTGGATTGGATCATGAATCGATGGGGGATTGGGTTGGATCATGTATCGATGGGGGATTGGATTGGATCATGTATCGATGGGGGATTGGGTTGGATCATGTATCGATGGGGGATTGGATTGGATCATGTATCGATGGGGGATTGGATTGGATCATGTATCGATGGGGGATTGGGTTGGATCATGTATCGATGGGGGATTGGGTTGGATCATGTATCGATGGGGGATTGGGTTGGATCATGTATCGATGGGGGATTGGGTTGGATCATGTATCGATGGGGGATTGGATTGGATCATGTATCGATGGGGGATTGGATTGGATCATGTATCGATGGGGGATTGGGTTGGATCATGTATCGATGGGGGATTGGATTGGATCATGTATCGATGGGGGATTGGGTTGGATCATGAATCGATGGGGGATTGGGTTGGATCATGTATCGATGGGGGATTGGATTGGATCATGTATCGATGGGGGATTGGGTTGGATCATGTATCGATGGGGGATTGGATTGGATCATGTATCGATGGGGGATTGGTTGGATCATGAATCGATGGGGGATTGGTTGGATCATGTATCGATGGGGGATTGGGTTGGATCATGTATCGATGGGGGATTGGATTGGATCATGTATCGATGGGGGATTGGATTGGATCATGTATCGATGGGGGATTGGGTTGGATCATGTATCGATGGGGGATTGGGTTGGATCATGTATCGATGGGGGATTGGATTGGATCATGAATCGATGGGGGATTGGGTTGGATCATGAATCGATGGGGGATTGGATTGGATCATGTATCGATGGGGGATTGGGTTGGATCATGTATCGATGGGGGATTGGATTGGATCATGTATCGATGGGGGATTGGGTTGGATCATGTATCGATGGGGGATTGGGTTGGATCATGTATCGATGGGGGATTGGATTGGATCATGTATCGATGGGGGATTGGATTGGATCATGTATCGATGGGGGATTGGGTTGGATCATGTATCGATGGGGGATTGGGTTGGATCATGTATCGATGGGGGATTGGATTGGATCATGTATCGATGGGGGATTGGGTTGGATCATGTATCGATGGGGGATTGGATTGGATCATGTATCGATGGGGGATTGGGTTGGATCATGTATCGATGGGGGATTGGATTGGATCATGTATCGATGGGGGATTGGATTGGATCATGTATCGATGGGGGATTGGATTGGATCATGTATCGATGGGGGATTGGGTTGGATCATGAATCGATGGGGGATTGGATTGGATCATGTATCGATGGGGGATTGGGTTGGATCATGTATCGATGGGGGATTGGATTGGATCATGTATCGATGGGGGATTGGGTTGGATCATGTATCGATGGGGGATTGGGTTGGATCATGTATCGATGGGGGATTGGATTGGATCATGTATCGATGGGGGATTGGGTTGGATCATGTATCGATGGGGGATTGGATTGGATCATGTATCGATGGGGGATTGGATTGGATCATGTATCGATGGGGGATTGGATTGGATCATGAATCGATGGGGGATTGGGTTGGATCATGAATCGATGGGGGATTGGATTGGATCATGTATCGATGGGGGATTGGGTTGGATCATGTATCGATGGGGGATTGGATTGGATCATGTATCGATGGGGGATTGGATTGGATCATGTATCGATGGGGGATTGGTTGGATCATGTATCGATGGGGGATTGGTTGGATCATGTATCGATGGGGGATTGGATTGGATCATGAATCGATGGGGGATTGGGTTGGATCATGTATCGATGGGGGATTGGATTGGATCATGTATCGATGGGGGATTGGGTTGGATCATGTATCGATGGGGGATTGGATTGGATCATGTATCGATGGGGGATTGGGTTGGATCATGTATCGATGGGGGATTGGGTTGGATCATGTATCGATGGGGGATTGGATTGGATCATGTATCGATGGGGGATTGGATTGGATCATGTATCGATGGGGGATTGGGTTGGATCATGTATCGATGGGGGATTGGGTTGGATCATGTATCGATGGGGGATTGGATTGGATCATGTATCGATGGGGGATTGGGTTGGATCATGTATCGATGGGGGATTGGGTT
Source organism: Squalus acanthias (assembly GCA_030390025.1). NCBI lineage: Eukaryota > Metazoa > Chordata > Chondrichthyes > Squaliformes > Squalidae > Squalus > Squalus acanthias. The sequence continues at coordinate 93,125 of JASTWF010000585.1, forward strand.
GGATCATGTATCGATGGGGGATTGGGTTGGATCATGTATCGATGGGGGATTGGATTGGATCATGTATCGATGGGGGATTGGATTGGATCATGTATCGATGGGGGATTGGATTGGATCATGTATCGATGGGGGATTGGGTTGGATCATGAATCGATGGGGGATTGGATTGGATCATGTATCGATGGGGGATTGGGTTGGATCATGTATCGATGGGGGATTGGATTGGATCATGAATCGATGGGGGATTGGGTTGGATCATGAATCGATGGGGGATTGGATTGGATCATGTATCGATGGGGGATTGGGTTGGATCATGTATCGATGGGGGATTGGATTGGATCATGTATCGATGGGGGATTGGGTTGGATCATGTATCGATGGGGGATTGGGTTGGATCATGTATCGATGGGGGATTGGATTGGATCATGTATCGATGGGGGATTGGATTGGATCATGTATCGATGGGGGATTGGGTTGGATCATGTATCGATGGGGGATTGGGTTGGATCATGTATCGATGGGGGATTGGATTGGATCATGTATCGATGGGGGATTGGGTTGGATCATGTATCGATGGGGGATTGGATTGGATCATGTATCGATGGGGGATTGGGTTGGATCATGTATCGATGGGGGATTGGGTTGGATCATGTATCGATGGGGGATTGGATTGGATCATGTATCGATGGGGGATTGGGTTGGATCATGTATCGATGGGGGATTGGATTGGATCATGTATCGATGGGGGATTGGGTTGGATCATTATCGATGGGGGATTGGATCATGTATCGATGGGGGATTGGGTTGGATCATGTATCGATGGGGGATTGGATTGGATCATGAATCGATGGGGGATTGGTTGGATCATGAATCGATGGGGGATTGGATTGGATCATGTATCGATGGGGGATTGGATTGGATCATGAATCGATGGGGGATTGGATTGGATCATGTATCGATGGGGGATTGGGTTGGATCATGTATCGATGGGGGATTGGATTGGATCATGTATCGATGGGGGATTGGATTGGATCATGAATCGATGGGGGATTGGGTTGGATCATGAATCGATGGGGGATTGGTTTGGATCATGTATCGATGGGGGATTGGATTGGATCATGTATCGATGGGGGATTGGGTTGGATCATGTATCGATGGGGGATTGGATTGGATCATGTATCGATGGGGGATTGGATTGGATCATGAATCGATGGGGGATTGGATTGGATCATGTATCGATGGGGGATTGGGTTGGATCATGTATCGATGGGGGATTGGATTGGATCATGTATCGATGGGGGATTGGATTGGATCATGAATCGATGGGGGATTGGGTTGGATCATGAATCGATGGGGGATTGGATTGGATCATGTATCGATGGGGGATTGGGTTGGATCATGTATCGATGGGGGATTGGATTGGATCTTGTATCGATGGGGGATTGAGTTGGATCATGTATCGATGAGGGATTGGATTGGATCATGTATCGATGGGGGATTGGGTTGGATCATGTATCGATGGGGGATTGGATTGGATCATGTATCGATGGGGGATTGGGTTGGATCATGTATCGATGGGGGATTGGGTTGGATCATGTATCGATGGGGGATTGGATTGGATCATGTATCGATGGGGGATTGGATTGGATCATGAATCGATGGGGGATTGGATTGGATCATGAATCGATGGGGGATTGGGTTGGATCATGAATCGATGGGGGATTGGGTTGGATCATGTATCGATGGGGGATTGGATCATGTATCGATGGGGGATTGGGTTGGATCATGTATCGATGGGGGATTGGGTTGGATCATGAATCGATGGGGGATTGGGTTGGATCATGTATCGATGGGGGATTGGGTTGGATCATGTATCGATGGGGGATTGGGTTGGATCATGTATCGATGGGGGATTGGATTGGATCATGTATCGATGGGGGATTGGGTTGGATCATGTATCGATGGGGGATTGAGTTGGATCATGTATCGATGGGGGATTGGGTTGGATCATGTATCGATGGGGGATTGGATTGGATCATGTATCGATGGGGGATTGGGTTGGATCATGTATCGATGGGGGATTGGATTGGATCATGAATCGATGGGGGATTGGGTTGGATCATGAATCGATGGGGATTGGATTGGATCATGTATCGATGGGGGATTGGATTGGATCATGAATCGATGGGGGATTGGGTTGGATCATGAATCGATGGGGGATTGGATTGGATCATGTATCGATGGGGGATTGGGTTGGATCATGTATCGATGGGGGATTGGATTGGATCATGTATCGATGGGGGATTGGATTGGATCATGTATCGATGGGGGATTGGATTGGATCATGTATCGATGGGGGATTGGGTTGGATCATGTATCGATGGGGGATTGGGTTGGATCATGTATCGATGGGGGATTGGATTGGATCATGAATCGATGGGGGATTGGGTTGGATCATGTATCGATGGGGGATTGGATTGGATCATGTATCGATGGGGGATTGGGTTGGATCATGTATCGATGGGGGATTGGATTGGATCATGTATCGATGGGGGATTGGGTTGGATCATGTATCGATGGGGGATTGGGTTGGATCATGTATCGATGGGGGATTGGATTGGATCATGTATCGATGGGGGATTGGATTGGATCATGTATCGATGGGGGATTGGGTTGGATCATGTATCGATGGGGGATTGGGTTGGATCATGTATCGATGGGGGATTGGATTGGATCATGTATCGATGGGGGATTGGATTGGATCATGTATCGATGGGGGATTGGGTTGGATCATGTATCGATGGGGGATTGGATTGGATCATGTATCGATGGGGGATTGGATTGGATCATGTATCGATGGGGGATTGGATTGGATCATGAATCGATGGGGGATTGGGTTGGATCATGAATCGATGGGGGATTGGATTGGATCATGTATCGATGGGGGATTGGGTTGGATCATGTATCGATGGGGGATTGGATTGGATCATGAATCGATGGGGGATTGGGTTGGATCATGAATCGATGGGGATTGGATTGGATCATGTATCGATGGGGGATTGGGTTGGATCATGTATCGATGGGGGATTGGATTGGATCATGTATCGATGGGGGATTGGGTTGGATCATGTATCGATGGGGGATTGGGTTGGATCATGTATCGATGGGGGATTGGATTGGATCATGAATCGATGGGGGATTGGGTTGGATCATGAATCGATGGGGGATTGGATTGGATCATGTATCGATGGGGGATTGGATTGGATCATGTATCGATGGGGGATTGGGTTGGATCATGTATCGATGGGGGATTGGATTGGATCATGTATCGATGGGGGATTGGGTTGGATCATGTATCGATGGGGGATTGGATTGGATCATGTATCGATGGGGGATTGGGTTGGATCATGTATCGATGGGGGATTGGATTGGATCATGTATCGATGGGGGATTGGATTGGATCATGTATCGATGGGGGATTGGGTTGGATCATGTATCGATGGGGGATTGGATTGGATCATGTATCGATGGGGGATTGGATTGGATCATGTATCGATGGGGGATTGGTTGGATCATGTATCGATGGGGGATTGGATTGGATCTTGTATCGATGGGGGATTGGGTTGGATCATGTATCGATGGGGGATTGGATTGGATCATGTATCGATGGGGGATTGGATTGGATCATGAATCGATGGGGGATTGGATTGGATCATGAATCGATGGGGGATTGGGTTGGATCATGTATCGATGGGGGATTGGGTTGGATCATGTATCGATGGGGGATTGGATCATGTATCGATGGGGGATTGGGTTGGATCATGTATCGATGGGGGATTGGGTTGGATCATGAATCGATGGGGGATTGGGTTGGATCATGTATCGATGGGGGATTGGGTTGGATCATGTATCGATGGGGGATTGGGTTGGATCATGTATCGATGGGGGATTGGATTGGATCATGTATCGATGGGGGATTGGGTTGGATCATGTATCGATGGGGGATTGGGTTGGATCATGTATCGATGGGGGATTGGGTTGGATCATGTATCGATGGGGGATTGGATTGGATCATGTATCGATGGGGGATTGGTTGGATCATGTATCGATGGGGGATTGGATTGGATCATGAATCGATGGGGGATTGGGTTGGATCATGTATCGATGGGGGATTGGATTGGATCATGTATCGATGGGGGATTGGATTGGATCATGAATCGATGGGGGATTGGGTTGGATCATGAATCGATGGGGATTGGATTGGATCATGTATCGATGGGGGATTGGGTTGGATCATGTATCGATGGGGGATTGGATTGGATCATGTATCGATGGGGGATTGGATTGGATCATGTATCGATGGGGGATTGGATTGGATCATGTATCGATGGGGGATTGGGTTGGATCATGTATCGATGGGGGATTGGGTTGGATCATGTATCGATGGGGGATTGGATTGGATCATGAATCGATGGGGGATTGGGTTGGATCATGAATCGATGGGGGATTGGATTGGATCATGTATCGATGGGGGATTGGGTTGGATCATGTATCGATGGGGGATTGGATTGGATCATGTATCGATGGGGGATTGGGTTGGATCATGTATCGATGGGGGATTGGGTTGGATCATGTATCGATGGGGGATTGGATTGGATCATGTATCGATGGGGGATTGGATTGGATCATGTATCGATGGGGGATTGGGTTGGATCATGTATCGATGGGGGATTGGGTTGGATCATGTATCGATGGGGGATTGGATTGGATCATGTATCGATGGGGGATTGGATTGGATCATGTATCGATGGGGGATTGGGTTGGATCATGTATCGATGGGGGATTGGATTGGATCATGTATCGATGGGGGATTGGATTGGATCATGTATCGATGGGGGATTGGATTGGATCATGAATCGATGGGGGATTGGGTTGGATCATGAATCGATGGGGGATTGGATTGGATCATGTATCGATGGGGGATTGGGTTGGATCATGTATCGATGGGGGATTGGATTGGATCATGAATCGATGGGGGATTGGGTTGGATCATGAATCGATGGGGGATTGGATTGGATCATGTATCGATGGGGGATTGGGTTGGATCATGTATCGATGGGGGATTGGATTGGATCATGTATCGATGGGGGATTGGGTTGGATCATGTATCGATGGGGGATTGGGTTGGATCATGTATCGATGGGGGATTGGATTGGATCATGTATCGATGGGGGATTGGGTTGGATCATGAATCGATGGGGGATTGGATTGGATCATGTATCGATGGGGGATTGGATTGGATCATGTATCGATGGGGGATTGGGTTGGATCATGTATCGATGGGGGATTGGATTGGATCATGTATCGATGGGGGATTGGGTTGGATCATGTATCGATGGGGGATTGGATTGGATCATGTATCGATGGGGGATTGGGTTGGATCATGTATCGATGGGGGATTGGATTGGATCATGTATCGATGGGGGATTGGATTGGATCATGTATCGATGGGGGATTGGGTTGGATCATGTATCGATGGGGGATTGGGTTGGATCATGTATCGATGGGGGATTGGATTGGATCATGTATCGATGGGGGATTGGGTTGGATCATGTATCGATGGGGGATTGGGTTGGATCATGTATCGATGGGGGATTGGATTGGATCATGTATCGATGGGGGATTGGGTTGGATCATGTATCGATGGGGGATTGGATTGGATCATGTATCGATGGGGGATTGGGTTGGATCATGTATCGATGGGGGATTGGATTGGATCATGTATCGATGGGGGATTGGGTTGGATCATGTATCGATGGGGGATTGGGTTGGATCATGTATCGATGGGGGATTGGATTGGATCATGTATCGATGGGGGATTGGATTGGATCATGTATCGATGGGGGATTGGGTTGGATCATGTATCGATGGGGGATTGGGTTGGATCATGTATCGATGGGGGATTGGATTGGATCATGTATCGATGGGGGATTGGGTTGGATCATGTATCGATGGGGGATTGGATTGGATCATGTATCGATGGGGGATTGGGTTGGATCATGTATCGATGGGGGATTGGGTTGGATCATGTATCGATGGGGGATTGGGTTGGATCATGTATCGATGGGGGATTGGATTGGATCATGTATCGATGGGGGATTGGGTTGGATCATGTATCGATGGGGGATTGGATTGGATCATGAATCGATGGGGGATTGGATTGGATCATGAATCGATGGGGGATTGGGTTGGATCATGAATCGATGGGGGATTGGGTTGGATCATGTATCGATGGGGGATTGGATCATGTATCGATGGGGGATTGGGTTGGATCATGTATCGATGGGGGATTGGATTGGATCATGAATCGATGGGGGATTGGGTTGGATCATGAATCGATGGGGGATTGGATTGGATCATGTATCGATGGGGGATTGGATTGGATCATGAATCGATGGGGGATTGGATTGGATCATGTATCGATGGGGGATTGGGTTGGATCATGTATCGATGGGGGATTGGATTGGATCATGTATCGATGGGGGATTGGATTGGATCATGAATCGATGGGGGATTGGGTTGGATCATGAATCGATGGGGGATTGGTTTGGATCATGTATCGATGGGGGATTGGATTGGATCATGTATCGATGGGGGATTGGGTTGGATCATGTATCGATGGGGGATTGGATTGGATCATGTATCGATGGGGGATTGGATTGGATCATGAATCGATGGGGGATTGGATTGGATCATGTATCGATGGGGGATTGGGTTGGATCATGTATCGATGGGGGATTGGATTGGATCATGTATCGATGGGGGATTGGATTGGATCATGAATCGATGGGGGATTGGGTTGGATCATGAATCGATGGGGGATTGGATTGGATCATGTATCGATGGGGGATTGGGTTGGATCATGAATCGATGGGGGATTGGTTGGATCATGTATCGATGGGGGATTGGATTGGATCATGTATCGATGGGGGATTGGGTTGGATCATGTATCGATGGGGGATTGGATTGGATCATGTATCGATGGGGGATTGGGTTGGATCATGTATCGATGGGGGATTGGGTTGGATCATGTATCGATGGGGGATTGGATTGGATCATGTATCGATGGGGGATTGGATTGGATCATGTATCGATGGGGGATTGGATTGGATCATGAATCGATGGGGGATTGGGTTGGATCATGTATCGATGGGGGATTGGGTTGGATCATGTATCGATGGGGGATTGGATCATGTATCGATGGGGGATTGGGTTGGATCATGTATCGATGGGGGATTGGGTTGGATCATGTATCGATGGGGGATTGGGTTGGATCATGTATCGATGGGGGATTGGGATTGGATCATGAATCGATGGGGGATTGGGTTGGATCATGTATCGATGGGGGATTGGGTTGGATCATGTATCGATGGGGGATTGGATTGGATCATGTATCGATGGGGGATTGGGTTGGATCATGTATCGATGGGGGATTGAGTTGGATCATGTATCGATGGGGGATTGGGTTGGATCATGTATCGATGGGGGATTGGATTGGATCATGTATCGATGGGGGATTGGGTTGGATCATGTATCGATGGGGGATTGGATTGGATCATGAATCGATGGGGGATTGGGTTGGATCATGAATCGATGGGGGATTGGATTGGATCATGTATCGATGGGGGATTGGATTGGATCATGTATCGATGGGGGATTGGGTTGGATCATGTATCGATGGGGGATTGGATTGGATCATGTATCGATGGGGGATTGGATTGGATCATGTATCGATGGGGGATTGGATTGGATCATGTATCGATGGGGGATTGGGTTGGATCATGTATCGATGGGGGATTGGGTTGGATCATGTATCGATGGGGGATTGGGTTGGATCATGTATCGATGGGGGATTGGGTTGGATCATGTATCGATGGGGGATTGGGTTGGATCATGAATCGATGGGGGATTGGATTGGATCATGTATCGATGGGGGATTGGGTTGGATCATGTATCGATGGGGGATTGGATTGGATCATGTATCGATGGGGGATTGGATTGGATCATGTATCGATGGGGGATTGGATTGGATCATGTATCGATGGGGGATTGAGTTGGATCATGTATCGATGGGGGATTGGGTTGGATCATGTATCGATGGGGGATGGGGGATTGGATTGGATCATGTATCGATGGGGGATTGGATTGGATCATGTATCGATGGGGGATTGGATTGGATCATGTATCGATGGGGGATTGGGTTGGATCATGTATCGATGGGGGATTGGATTGGATCATGTATCGATGGGGGATTGGATTGGATCATGTATCGATGGGGGATTGGATTGGATCATGTATCGATGGGGGATTGGGTTGGATCATGTATCGATGGGGGATTGGATTGGATCATGTATCGATGGGGGATTGGATTGGATCATGAATCGATGGGGGATTGGGTTGGATCATGTATCGATGGGGGATTGGATTGGATCATGTATCGATGGGGGATTGGGTTGGATCATGTATCGATGGGGGATTGGATTGGATCATGTATCGATGGGGGATTGGATTGGATCATGTATCGATGGGGGATTGGGTTGGATCATGTATCGATGGGGGATTGGGTTGGATCATGTATCGATGGGGGATTGGGTTGGATCATGTATCGATGGGGGATTGGGTTGGATCATGTATCGATGGGGGATTGGATTGGATCATGTATCGATGGGGGATTGGATTGGATCATGAATCGATGGGGGATTGGGTTGGATCATGAATCGATGGGGGATTGGATTGGATCATGTATCGATGGGGGATTGGGTTGGATCATGAATCGATGGGGGATTGGGTTGGATCATGAATCGATGGGGGATTGGATTGGATCATGTATCGATGGGGGATTGGGTTGGATCATGTATCGATGGGGGATTGGATTGGATCATGTATCGATGGGGGATTGGATTGGATCATGTATCGATGGGGGATTGGATTGGATCATGAATCGATGGGGGATTGGGTTGGATCATGAATCGATGGGGGATTGGTTTGGATCATGTATCGATGGGGGATTGGGTTGGATCATGTATCGATGGGGGATTGGATTGGATCATGTATCGATGGGGGATTGGATTGGATCATGTATCGATGGGGGATTGGGTTGGATCATGTATCGATGGGGGATTGGGTTGGATCATGTATCGATGGGGGATTGGATTGGATGATGAATCGATGGGGGATTGGGTTGGATCATGAATCGATGGGGGATTGGATTGGATCATGTATCGATGGGGGATTGGGTTGGATCATGTATCGATGGGGGATTGGATTGGATCATGTATCGATGGGGGATTGGGTTGGATCATGTATCGATGGGGGATTGGGTTGGATCATGTATCGATGGGGGATTGGATTGGATCATGTATCGATGGGGGATTGGATTGGATCATGTATCGATGGGGGATTGGGTTGGATCATGTATCGATGGGGGATTGGGTTGGATCATGTATCGATGGGGGATTGGATTGGATCATGTATCGATGGGGGATTGGGTTGGATCATGTATCGATGGGGGATTGGATTGGATCATGTATCGATGGGGGATTGGGTTGGATCATGTATCGATGGGGGATTGGATTGGATCATGTATCGATGGGGGATTGGATTGGATCATGTATCGATGGGGGATTGGATTGGATCATGAATCGATGGGGGATTGGGTTGGATCATGAATCGATGAGGGATTGGATTGGATCATGTATCGATGGGGATTGGGTTGGATCATGTATCGATGGGGGATTGGATTGGATCATGAATCGATGGGGGATTGGGTTGGATCATGAATCGATGGGGGATTGGGTTGGATCATGAATCGATGGGGGATTGGATTGGATCATGTATCGATGGGGGATTGGGTTGGATCATGTATCGATGGGGGATTGGATTGGATCATGTATCGATGGGGGATTGGATTGGATCATGTATCGATGGGGGATTGGATTGGATCATGAATCGATGGGGGATTGGTTGGATCATGAATCGATGGGGGATTGGTTTGGATCATGTATCGATGGGGGATTGGGTTGGATCATGTATCGATGGGGGATTGGATTGGATCATGTATCGATGGGGGATTGGATTGGATCATGTATCGATGGGGGATTGGTTGGATCATGTATCGATGGGGGATTGGTTGGATCATGTATCGATGGGGGATTGGATTGGATCATGAATCGATGGGGGATTGGGTTGGATCATGTATCGATGGGGGATTGGATTGGATCATGTATCGATGGGGGATTGGGTTGGATCATGTATCGATGGGGGATTGGATTGGATCATGTATCGATGGGGGATTGGGTTGGATCATGTATCGATGGGGGATTGGGTTGGATCATGTATCGATGGGGGATTGGATTGGATCATGTATCGATGGGGGATTGGATTGGATCATGTATCGATGGGGGATTGGGTTGGATCATGTATCGATGGGGGATTGGGTTGGATCATGTATCGATGGGGGATTGGATTGGATCATGTATCGATGGGGGATTGGGTTGGATCATGTATCGATGGGGGATTGGGTTGGATCATGTATCGATGGGGGATTGGGTTGGATCATGTATCGATGGGGGATTGGATTGGATCATGTATCGATGGGGGATTGGATTGGATCATGTATCGATGGGGGATTGGATTGGATCATGAATCGATGGGGGATTGGGTTGATCATGTATCGATGGGGATTGGAATTGGATCATGTATCGATGTGGGATTGGGTTGGATCATGTATGCGATGGGGGATTGGATTGGATCATGTATCGATGGGGATTGGGATTGGATCATGTATCGAAGGGGGATTGGATTGGATCATGTATCGATGGGGGATTGGTTGGATCATGAATCGATGGGGGATTGGGTTGGATCATGTATCGATGGGGGATTGGTTGGATCATGTATCGATGGGGGAATGGGTTGGATCATGTATCGATGGGGGATTGGATTGGATCATGTATCGATGGGGGATTGGATTGGATCATGTATCGATGGGGGATTGGGTTGGATCATGTATCGATGGGGGATTGGGTTGGATCATGTATCGATGGGGGATTGGATTGGATCATGTATCGATGGGGGATTGGGTTGGATCATGTATCGATGGGGATTGGATTGGATCATGTATCGATGGGGGATTGGGTTGGATCATGTATCGATGGGGGATTGGGTTGGATCATGTATCGATGGGGGTTTGGATTGGATCATGAATCGATGGGGGATTGGGTTGGATCATGTATCGATGGGGGATTGGATTGGATCATGTATCGATGGGGGATTGGATTGGATCATGAATCGATGGGGGATTGGATTGGATCATGTATCGATGGGGGATTGGGTTGGATCATGTATCGATGGGGGATTGGGTTGGATCATGTATCGATGGGGGATTGGATTGGATCATGAATCGATGGGGGATAGGATTGGATCATGAATCGATGGGGATTGGATTGGCATCATGTATCGATGGGCGATTGGATTGGATCATGAATCGATGGGGGATTGGATGGAATCATTAATCGATGGGGGATTTAGATTGATCATGTATCGATGGGGATTGGGTAGAATGTATCGATGGGGGATTGAGTTGGATCATGTATCGATGGGGGATGGATTGGATCATGAATCGATGGGGGATTGGGTTGGATCAATGAATCGATGGGGATTGGATTGGATCATGTATCGATGTGGGATTGGATTGGATATGAATCGATGGGGGATTGGATTGGATCATGTATCGATGGGGGATTGGGTTGGATCATGGATCGATGGGGGATTGGATTGGATCATGTATCGATGGGGGATTGGAATGGATGATGAATCGATGGGGGATTGGGTTGGATCATGATCGATGAGGGATTGGTTTGGACCATGAATCGATGGGGGATTGGATTGGATCATGTATCGATGGGGGATTGGGTTGGATCATGTATCGATGGGGGATTGGATTGGATCATGTATCGATGGGGGATTGGATTGGATCATGAATCGATGGGGGATTGGATTGGATCATGTATCGATGGGGGATTGGGTTGGATCATGTATCGATGGGGGATTGGATTGGATCATGTATCGATGGGGGATTGGATTGGATCATGAATCGATGGGGGATTGGGTTGGATCATGAATCGATGGGGGATTGGATTGGATCATGTATCGATGGGGGATTGGGTTGGATCATGTATCGATGGGGGATTGGATTGGATCATGAATCGATGGGGGATTGAGTTGGATCATGTATCGATGGGGGATTGGATTGGATCATGTATCGATGGGGGATTGGGTTGGATCATGTATCGATGGGGGATTGGATTGGATCATGTATCGATGGGGGATTGGGTTGGATCATGTATCGATGGGGGATTGGGTTGGATCATGTATCGATGGGGGATTGGATTGGATCATGTATCGATGGGGGATTGGATTGGATCATGAATCGATGGGGGATTGGATTGGATCATGAATCGATGGGGGATTTGGTTGGATCATGAATCGATGGGGGATTGGGTTGGATCATGTGATCGATGGGGGATTGGAGATCATGTATCGATGGGGGGATTGGGTTGGATCATGTGTCGATGGGGGGATTGGTTGGATCATGAATCGATGGGGGATTGGGTTGGATCATGTATCGATGGGGGACTGGGTTGGACCATGTATCGATGGTGGATTGGGTTGGACCATGTATCGATGGGGGATGGATTGGATCATGTATCGATGGGGGATTGGGTTGGATCATGTATCGATGGGGGGATTGAGTTGGATCATGTATCGATGGGGGATTGGGTTGGATCATGTATCGATGGGGGATTGGATTGGATCATGTATCGATGGGGATTGGTTGGATCATGTAGCGATGGGGGATTGGATTGGATGATGAATCGAGGGGGATTGGTTGGATCATGTATCGATGAGGGGATTGGATTGGATCATGTATCGATGGGGGGATTGGATTGGATGATGAATCGATGGGGGATTGGGTTGGATCATGAATCGATGAGGGATTGGATTGGATCTTGTATCGATGGGGGATTGGGTTGGATCATGTATCGATGGGGATGGATTGGATCTTGTATCGATGGGGGATTGGATTGGATACTTGTATCAATGGGGGATTGGATTGGATCATGTATCGATGGGGGATTGGGTTGGATCATGTATCGATGGGGGATTGGTTGGATCATGTATCGATGGGGGATTGGATTGGATGATGAATCGATGGGGGATTGGGTTGGATCATGAATCGATGAGGATTGGATTGGTCATGTATCGATGGGGGATTGGGTTGGATCATGTATCGATGGGGGATTGGATTGGATCTTGTATCGATGGGGGATTGGGTTGGATCATGTATCGATGGGGGATTGGGTTGGATCATGTATCGATGGGGGATTGGATTGGATCATGTATCGATGGGGGATTGGATTGATCATGTATCGATGGGGGATTGGTTGGATCATGTATCGATGGGGATTGGGTTGGATCATGTATCGATGGAGGATTGAGATTGGATCATGTATCGATGGAGGATTGGATTGGATCATGTATCGATGGGGGATTGGGTTGGATCATGTATCGATGGGGGATTGGATTGATCATGTCTCGATGGGGGATGGATTGGATCATGTATCGATGGGGGATTGGATTAGGATGATGAATCGATGGGGGATTGGGTTGGATCATGAATCGATGAGGGATTGGTTTGGATCATGTATCGATGTGGGATTGGGTTGGATCATGTATCGATGGGGGGATTGGATTGGATGATGGAATCGATGGGGGATTGGGTTGGATCATGAATCGATGAGGGATTGGATTGGATCATGTATCGATGGGGGGATTGGGTTGGATCATGTATCGATGGGGGATTGGATTGGATCTTGTATCGATGGGGGGATTGGGTTGGATCATGTATCGATGGGGGATTGGGTTGGATCATGTATCGATGGGGGATTGGATTGGATCATGAATCGATGGGGGATTGGGTTGGATCATGAATCGATGGGGATTGGATTGGATCATGTATCGATGGGGGATTGGATTGGATCATGTATCGATGGGGGATTGGGTTGGATCATGTATCGATGGGGGATTGGATTGGATCATGTATCGATGGGGGATTGGGTTGGATCATGTATCGATGGGGGATTGGATTGGATCATGTATCGATGGGGGATTGGGTTGGATCATGTATCGATGGGGGATTGGATTGGATCATGTATCGATGGGGGATTGGATTGGATCATGTATCGATGGGGGATTGGGTTGGATCATGTATCGATGGGGGATTGGATTGGATCATGTATCGATGAGGGATTGGATTGGATCTTGTATCGATGGGGGATTGAGTTGGATCATGTATCGATGAGGGATTGGATTGGATCTTGTATCGATGGGGGATTGGGTTGGATCATGTATCGATGGGGGATTGGATTGGATCATGTATCGATGGGGGATTGGGTTGGATCATGTATCGATGGGGGATTGGGTTGGATCATGTATCGATGGGGGATTGGATTGGATCATGTATCGATGGGGGATTGGATTGGATCATGAATCGATGGGGGATTGGATTGGATCATGAATCGATGGGGGATTGGGTTGGATCATGTATCGATGGGGGATTGGGTTGGATCATGTATCGATGGGGGATTGGATCATGTATCGATGGGGGATTGGGTTGGATCATGTATCGATGGGGGATTGGGTTGGATCATGAATCGATGGGGGATTGGGTTGGATCATGTATCGATGGGGGATTGGGTTGGATCATGTATCGATGGGGGATTGGGTTGGATCATGTATCGATGGGGGATTGGATTGGATCATGTATCGATGGGGGATTGGGTTGGATCATGTATCGATGGGGGATTGAGTTGGATCATGTATCGATGGGGGATTGGGTTGGATCATGTATCGATGGGGGATTGGATTGGATCATGAATCGATGGGGGATTGGGTTGGATCATGTATCGATGGGGGATGGATTGGATGATGAATCGATGGGGGATTGGTTGGATCATGAATAGATGAGGGATTGGATTGGATCATGTATCGATGGGGGATTGGATTGGATGGATGAATCGATGGGGGATTGGGTTGGATCATGAATCGATGAGGGATAGGATTGGATCTTGTATCGATGGGGGATTGGGTTGGATCATGTATCGATGGGGGATTGGATTGGATCTTGTATCGATGGGGGATTGGATTGGATCTTGTATCAATGGGGGATTGGATTGGATCATGTATCGATGGGGGATTGGGTTGGATCATGTATCGATGGGGGATTGGGTTGGATCATGTATCGATGGGGGATTGGATTGGATGATGAATCGATGGGGGATTGGGTTGGATCATGAATCGATGAGGGATTGGATTGGATCATGTATCGATGGGGGATTGGGTTGGATCATGTATCGATGGGGGATTGGATTGGATCTTGTATCGATGGGGGATTGGGTTGGATCATGTATCGATGGGGGATTGGGTTGGATCATGTATCGATGGGGGATTGGATTGGATCATGTATCGATGGGGGATTGGATTGTATCATGTATCGATGGGGATTGGTTGGATCATGTATCGATGGGGGATTGGGTTGGATCATGTATCGATGGAGGATTGGATTGGATCATGTATCGATGGAGGATTGGATTGGATCATGTATCGATGGGGGATTGGGTTGGATCATGTATCGATGGGGGATTGGATTGAATCATGTCTCGATGGGGGATTGGATTGGATCATGTATCGATGGGGGATTGGATTGGATGATGAATCGATGGGGGATTGGGTTGGATCATGAATCGATGAGGGATAGGATTGGATCATGTATCGATGGGGATTGGGTTGGATCATGTATCGATGGGGGATTGGATTGGATGATGAATCGATGGGGGATTGGGTTGGATCATGAATCGATGAGGGATTGGATTGGATCATGTATCGATGGGGGATTGGGTTGGATCATGTATCGATGGGGGATTGGATTGGATCTTGTATCGATGGGGGATTGGGTTGGATCATGTATCGATGGGGGATTGGGATTGGATCATGTATCGATGGGGGATTGGATTGGATGATGAATCGATGGGGGATTGGGTTGGATCATGAATCGATGAGGGATTGGATTGGATCATGTATCGATGGGGGATTGGATTGGATCTTGTATCGATGGGGGATTGGGTTGGATCATGTATCGATGAGGGATTGGATTGGATCATGTATCGATGGGGGATTGGGTTGGATCATGTATCGATGGGGGATTGGATTGGATCTTGTATCGATGGGGGATTGGGTTGGATCATGTATCGATGGGGGATTGGATTGGATCATGTATCGATGGGGGATTGGATTGGATCATGTATCGATGGGGGATTGGGTTGGATCATGTATCGATGGGGGATTGGATTGGATCATGTATCGATGAGGGATTGGATTGGATCTTGTATCGATGGGGGATTGGTTGGATCATGTATCGATGGGGGATTGGATTGGATCATGAATCGATGGGGGATTGGGTGGATCATGTATCGATGGGGATTGGATTGGATACTGTATCGATGGGGATTGGGATTGGATCATGTATCGATGGGGGATTGGATTGGATCATGTATCGATGGGGGATTGGGTTGGATCATGTATCGATGGGGGATTGGATTGGATCTGTATCGATGGGGGATTGGTTGGATCATGTATCGATGGGGATTGGGTTGGATCATGTAGTCGATGGGGGATTGGATTGGATCATGTATCGATGGGGGATTGGATTGGATCATGTATTGATGGGGGATTGGGTTTGGATCATGTATCGATGGGGGATTGGGTTGACATGTATCGATGGAGGAGTGGATTGGATCATGTATCGATGGGGGATTGGGTTGGATCATGTATCGATGGAGGATGATTGGATCATGTATCGATGGGGGATTGGGTTGGATCATGTATCGATGGGGGATTGGGTTGGATCATGTATCGATGGGGGATTGGTTGGATCATGTATCGATGGGGGATTGGGATTGGATCATGTATCGATGGGGGATTGGGTTGGATCATGTATCAATGGGGGATTGGGTTGGATAATGTATCGATGGGGGATTGGATTGGATCATGAATCGATGGAGGATTGGATTGGATCATTGATCGATGGGGGATTGGGTTGGATCATGTATCGATGGGTTGGATTGGATCATGTATCGATGGGGGATTGGGTTGGATCATGTTCGATGGGGGATTGGATTGGATCATGAATCGATGGGGGATTGGTTTGGATCATGAATCGATGGGGGATTGGATTGGATCATGTATCGATGTGGGATTGGATTGGATCATGTATCGATGGGGGATTGGATTGGATCATGTATCGATGGGAGGATTGGGTTGGATCATGTATCGATGGGGATTGGATTGGATCATGTAACGATGGGGGATTGGATTGGATCATGTATCGATGGGGGATTGGTTGGATCATGTATCGATGGGGGATTGGTTGGATCATGTATCGATGGGGGATTGGCTTGGATCATGTATCGATGGGGGATTGGTTGGATCTTGTATCGATGGGGGATGGGATTGGGATCATGAATCGATGGGGATTGGATTGGATCATGAATCGATGGGGGATTGGATTGGATCATGTATCGATGGGGGATTGGGATGGATCATTTATCGATGGGGGTGATTGGATCATGTATCGATGGGGGATTGGGTTGGATCGATGTATCGATGGGGGATTGGATTGGATCATGATCGATGGGGATTGGGTTGGAGATCATGTATCGATGGGGATTGGATTGGATCATGTATCGATGGGGGATTGGATTGATCATGTATTCGATGGGGGATTGGATTGGATCATGTATCGATGGGGGATTGGAGTTGGATCATGTATCGAATGGGATTGGATTGGATCATGTATCGATGGGGGATTGGGTTGGATCATGTATCGATGGGGGATTGGGTTGGATCATGTATCGATGGGGGATTGGATTGGATCATGTATCGATGGGGGATTGGATTGGATCATGAATCGATGGGGGATTGGATTGGATCATGAATCGATGGGGGATTGGGTTGGATCATGAATCGATGGGGGATTGGGTTGGATCATGTATCGATGGGGGATTGGATCATGTATCGATGGGGGATTGGGTTGGATCATGTATCGATGGGGGATTGGGTTGGATCATGAATCGATGGGGGATTGGGTTGGATCATGTATCGATGGGGGATTGGGTTGGATCATGTATCGATGGGGGATTGGGTTGGATCATGTATCGATGGGGGATTGGATTGGATCATGTATCGATGGGGGATTGGGTTGGATCATGTATCGATGGGGGATTGAGTTGGATCATGTATCGATGGGGGATTGGGTTGGATCATGTATCGATGGGGGATTGGATGGATGGATCATGTATCGATGGGGGATTGGATTGGATCATGAATCGATGGGGGATTGGGTTGGATCATGTATCGATGGGAGTGGATTGGATCATGTATCGAGGGGATTGGATTGGATGAAAATCGATGGGGGATTGGTTTGGATCATGTATCGATGGGGATTGGGATTGGATCATGATCGATGGGGGATTGGATTGGATCATGAATCGATGGGGGATTGGGTTTGGATCATGAATCGATGGGGATTGGTTTGGATCATGTATCGATGGGGGATTGGTTGGGATCATGTATCGATGGGGGATTGGATTGATCATGTATCGATGGGGGATTGAGTTGGATCATGTATCGATGGGGATTGGGTTGGATCATGTATCGATGGGGGATGTTGGATCATGATCGATGGGACTGTTGGATCATGAATCGATGGGGGATTGGATTGGATCATGTATCGATGGGGGATTGGATTGGATCATGTATCGATGGGGGATTGGGTTGGATCAAGTATCGATGGGGGATTGGTTGGATCATGTATCGATGTGGGAATGGATTGATCATGAATCGATGGGGGATTGGGTTTGGATCATGTATCGATGGGGGATTGGGTTGGATCATGAATCGATGGGGGATTGGATTGGATCATGTATCGATGGGGGATTGGGTTGGATCATGTATCGATGGGGGATTGGATTGGATCATGTATCGATGGGGGATTGGGTTGGATCATGTATCGATGGGGGATTGGGTTGGATCATGTATCGATGGGGGATTGGATTGGATCATGTATCGATGGGGGATTGGATTGGATCATGTATCGATGGGGGATTGGGTTGGATCATGTATCGATGGGGGATTGGGTTGGATCATGTATCGATGGGGGATTGGATTGGATCATGTATCGATGGGGGATTGGGTTGGATCATGTATCGATGGGGGATTGGATTGGATCATGTATCGATGGGGGATTGGGTTGGATCATGTATCGATGGGGGATTGGGTTGGATCATGTATCGATGGGGGATTGGATTGGATCATGAATCGATGGGGGATTGGGTTGGATCATGTATCGATGGGGGATTGGATTGGATCATGTATCGATGGGGGATTGGATTGGATCATGTATCGATGGGGGGATTGGGTTGGATCATGTATCGATGGGGATTGGGTTGGATCATGTATCGATGGGATTGGATTGGATCATGTATCGATGGGGGATTGGGTTGGATCATGTATCGATGGGGGATTGGATTGGATCATGTATCGATGGGGGATTGGGATTGGATCATGAATCGATGGGGGATTGGATTGGATCATGTATCGATGGGGGATTGGATTGGATCATGAATCGATGGGGGATTGGATTGGATGGATCATGTATCGATGGGGGATTGGGTTGGATCATGAATCGATGAGGATTGGATTGGATCATGTATCGATGGGGGATTGGGTTGGATCATTATCGATGGGGGATTGGATTGATGATGAATCGATGGGGGATTGGGTTGGATCATGAATCGATGAGGGATTGGATTGGATCATGTATCGATGGGGGATTGGGTTGGATCATGTATCGATGGGGGGATTGGATTGGATCATGTATCGATGGGGGATTGGGTTGGATCATGTATCGATGGGGGATTGGGTTGGATCATGTATCGATGGGGGATTGGATTGGATCATGTATCGATGGGGGATTGGGTTGGATCATGAATCGATGGGGGATTGGATTGGATCATGTATCGATGGGGGATTGGGTTGGATCATGTATCGATGGGGGATTGGATTGGATCATGTATCGATGGGGGATTGGGTTGGATCATGTATCGATGGGGGATTGGATTGGATCATGTATCGATGGGGGATTGGATTGGATCATGTATCGATGGGGGATTGGGTTGGATCATGTATCGATGGGGGATTGGGTTGGATCATGTATCGATGGGGGATTGGATTGGATCATGTATCGATGGGGGATTGGGTTGGATCATGTATCGATGGGGGATTGGGTTGGATCATGTATCGATGGGGATTGGATTGGATCATGTATCGATGGGGGATTGGGTTGGATCATGTATCGATGGGGGATTGGATTGGATCATGTATCGATGGGGGATTGGGTTGGATCATGTATCGATGGGGGATTGGATTGGATCTTGTATCGTGGGGGATTGGGTTGGATCATGTATCGATGGGGGATTGGGTTGGATCATGTATTGATGGGGGATTGGATTGGATCATGTATCGATGGGGGATTGGATTGGATCATGTATTGATGGGGATTGGTTGGATCATGTATCGATGGGGGATTGGTTGGATCATGTATCGATGGAGGATTGGATTGGATCATGTAATCGATGGGGGATTGGGTTGGATCATGTATCGATGGGGATTGGATTGGATCATGTATCGATGGGGGATTGGGTTGGATCATGTATCGATGGGGGATTGGGTTGGATCATGTATCGATGGGGGATTGGGTTGGATCATGTATCGATGGGGGATTGGATTGGATCATGAATCGATGGGGGATTGGGTTGGATCATGTATCAATGGGGGATTGGATTGGATCATGAATCGATGGGGGATTGGATTGGATCATGAATCGATGGGGGATTGGGTTGGATCATGAATCGATGGGGGATTGGGTTGGATCATTTATCGATGGGGGATTGGATCATGTATCGATGGGGGATTGGGTTGGATCATGTATCGATGGGGGATTGGATTGGATCATGAATCGATGGGGGATTGGGTTGGATCATGAATCGATGGGGGATTGGATTGGATCATGTATCGATGTGGGATTGGATTGGATGATGAATCGATGGGGGATTGGATTGGATCATGTATCGATGGGGGATTGGGTTGGATCATGTATCGATGGGGGATTGGATTGGATCATGTATCGATGGGGGATTGGAATGGATGATGAATCGATGGGGGATTGGGTTGGATCATGAATCGATGAGGGATTGGTTTGGACCATGTATCGATGGGGGATTGGATTGGATCATGTATCGATGGGGATTGGGTTGGATCTTGTATCGATGGGGGATTGGATTGGATCGTGTATCGATGGGGGATTGGATTGGATGATGAATCGATGGGGGATTGGATTGGATCATGTATCGATGGGGGATTGGTTGGATCATGTATCGATGGGGGATTGGATTGGATCATGTATCGATGGGGGATTGGATTGGATCATGAATCGATGGGGGATTGGGTTGGATCATGAATCGATGGGGGATTGGATTGGATCATGTATCGATGGGGGATTGGGTTGGATCATGAATCGATGGGGGATTGAGTTGGATCATGTATCGATGGGGGATTGGATTGGATCATGTATCGATGGGGGATTGGGTTGGATCATGTATCGATGGGGGATTGGATTGGATCATGTATCGATGGGGGATTGGGTTGGATCATGTATCGATGGGGGATTGGGTTGGATCATGTATCGATGGGGGATTGGATTGGATCATGTATCGATGGGGGATTGGATTGGATCATGAATCGATGGGGGATTGGATTGGATCATGTATCGATGGGGGATTGGGTTGGATCATGTATCGATGGGGGATTGGGTTGGATCATGTATCGATGGGGGATTGATGGATCATGTATCGATGGGGGATTGGATTGGATCATGTATCGATGGGGGATTGGGTTGGATCATGTATCGATGGGGATTGGGTTGGATCATGTATCGATGGGGGATTGGGATTGGATCATGAATCGATGGGGGATTGGGTTGGATCATGTATCGATGGGGGATTGGGTTGGATCATGTATCGATGGGGGATTGGATTGGATGATGTATCGATGGGGGATGGGTTGGATCATGAATCGATGAGGGATTGATTGGATCATGTATCGATGGGGGATTGGGTTGGATCATGTATCGATGGGGGATTGGATTGGATCATGTATCGATGGGGGATTGGGTTGGATCATGTATCGATGGGGGATTGGATTGGATTGATGTATCGATGGGGATTGGATTGGATCATGTATCGATGGGGATTGGATTGGCTCATGTATCGATGGGGGATTGGTTGGATCATGTATTCGATGGGGGATTGGGTATGGATCATGTATCGATGAGGGATTGGATTGGATCTTGTATCGATGGGGAATTGGGTTGGATCATGTATCGATGGGGGATTGGATTGGATCTTGTATCGATGGGGGATTGGGTTGGATCATGTATCGATGGGGGATTGGGTTGGATCATGTATCGATGGGGGATTGGATGGATCATGTATCGATGGGGGATTGGATTGGATCATGAATCGATGGGGGATTGGGATTGGATCATGAATCGATGGGGGATTGGGTTGGATCATGAATCGATGGGGATTGGGTTGGATCATGTATCGATGGGGATTGGTTGGATCATGTATCGATGGGGGATTGGGTTGGATCATGTATCGATGGGGATTGGGTTGGATCATGAATCGATGGGGATTGGGTTGGATCATGTATCGATGGGGATTGGGTTGGATCATGTATCGATGGGGGATTGGATTGGATCTTGTATCGATGGGGGATTGGGTTGGATCATGTATCGATGGGGGATTGGGTTGGATCATGTATCGATGGGGGATTGGATTGGATCGTGTATCGATGGGGGATTGGATCATGTATCGATGGGGGATTGGGTTGGATCATGTATCGATGGGGGATTGGGTTGGATCATGAATCGATGGGGGATTGGATTGGATCATGTATCGATGGGGGATTGGGTTGGATCATGTATCGATGGGGGATTGGATTGGATCATGTATCGATGGGGGATTGGGTTGGATCATGTATCGATGGGGGATTGGGTTGGATCATGTATCGATGGGGGATTGGATTGGATCATGTATCGATGGGGGATTGGATTGGATCATGTATCGATGGGGGATTGGGTTGGATCATGTATCGATGGGGGATTGGGTTGGATCATGTATCGATGGGGGATTGGATTGGATCATGTATCGATGGGGGATTGGGTTGGATCATGTATCGATGGGGGATTGGATTGGATCATGTATCGATGGGGGATTGGGTTGGATCATGTATCGATGGGGGATTGGGTTGGATCATGTATCGATGGGGGATTGGGTTGGATCATGTATCGATGGGGGATTGGATTGGATCATGAATCGATGGGGGGATTGGGTTGGATCATGTATCGATGGGGGATTGGATTGGATCATGTATCGATGGGGGATTGGTTGGATCATGAATCGATGGGGGATTGGGTTGGATCATGAATCGATGGGGGATTGGGTTGGATCATGTATCGATGGGGGATTGGATCATGTATCGATGGGGGATTGGGTTGGATCATGTATCGATGGGGGATTGGATTGGATCATGAATCGATGGGGGATTGGGTTGGATCATGTATCGATGGGGGATTGGGTTGGATCATGTATCGATGGGGATTGGTGGATCATGTATCGATGGGGATTGGGTTGGATCATGTATCGATGGGGGATTGGATTGGATCATGTATCGATGGGGGATTGGTTGGATCATGTATCGATGGGGGATTGGATTGGATCATGTATCGATGGGGGATTGGATTGGATCATGTATCGATGGGGGATTGGACTTGGATCATGTATCGATGGGGGATTGGGATGGATCATGTATCGATGGGAGGATTGGGTTGGATCATGTATCGATGGGGGATTGGAGTTGGATCATGTATCGATGGGGGATTGGATTGGATGATGAATCGATGGGGGAATTGGATTGGATCATGAATCGATGGCGGGATTGGGTTGGATCATGTATCGATGGGGGATTGGGATGGATCATGTATCGATGGGGGATTGGATTGGATCATGTATCGATGGGGGATTGGGTTGGATCATGTATCGATGGGGGATTGGGTCTGGATCATGTATCGATGGGGATTGGATGGATGATGAATCGATGGGGGATTGGGTTGGATCATGAATCGATGAGGGATTGGATTGGAGCTCATGTATCGATGGGGGGATTGGGTTGGATCATGTAATCGATGGGGGATTGGATTGGATCATGTATCGATGGGGGATTGGGTTGGATCATGTATCGATGGGGGATTGGATTGGATGCATGTATCGATGGGGGATTGGATTGGATCATGTATCGATGGGGGGATTGGGTTGGATCATGTATCGATGGGGGATTGGATTGGATCATGCTATCGATGGAGGATTGGATTGGATCCTGAATCGATGGGGGATTGGTTTGGATCATGTAATCGATGGGGGATTGGGTTGGATCATGTATCGATGGGGGATTGGTTTGGATCATGTATCGATGGGGGATTGGTTGGATCATGTATCGATGGGGATTGGGTTGGATCATGTATCGATGGGGGATTGGGTTGGATCATGTATCGATGGGGGGATGGGATTGGATCATGTATCAGATGGGGGATTGGAGTTGGATCATGAATCGATGGGGATTGGGTTGGATCATGTATCGATGGGGGATTGGATTGGATCATGTATCGATGGGGGATTGGGTTGGATCATGTATCGATGGGAGATTGAGTTGGATCATGTATCGATGGGGGATTGGATTGGATCATGTATCGATGGGGGATTGGATTGGATCATGTATCGATGGGGATTGGGTTGGACCATGTATCGATGGGGGATTGGATTGGATCATGTATCGATGGGGGATTGGGTTGGATCATGTATCGATGGGGGATTGGGTTGGATCATGTATCGATGGGGGATTGGATTGGATCATGAATCGATGGGGGATTGGGTTGGATCATGTATCGATGGGGGATTGGATTGGATCATGAATCGATGGGGGATTGGATTGGATCATGAATCGATGGGGGATTGGGTTGGATCATGAATCGATGGGGGATTGGTTGGATCATTTATCGATGGGGGATTGGATCATGTATCGATGGGGGATTGGGTTGGATCATGTATCGATGGGGGATTGGATTGGATCATGAATCGATGGGGGATTGGGTTGGATCATGAATCGATGGGGGATTGGATTGGATCATGTATCGATGTGGGATTGGATTGGATCGATGTATCGATGGGGGATTGGATTGGATCATGTATCGATGGGGGATTGGGTTGGATCATGTATCGATGGGGGATTGGATTGGATCATGTATCGATGGGGGATTGGAATGGATGATGAATCGATGGGGGATTGGGGTTGGATCATGAATCGATGAGGGATTGGTTTGGACCATGTATCGATGGGGGATTGGATTGGATCATGTATCGATGCGGGATTGGGTTGGATCTTGTATCGATGGGGGATTGGATGGATCGTGTATCGATGGGGGATTGGATTGGATGATGAATCGATGGGGGATTGGATTGGATCATGTATCGATGGGGGATTGGGTTGGATCATGTATCGATGGGGGATTGGATTGGATCATGTATCGATGGGGGATTGGATTGGATGATGAATCGATGGGGATTGGGTTGGATCATGAATCGATGAGGGATTGGATTGGATCATGTATCGATGGGGGATTGGGTTGGATGATGAATCGATGGGGGATTGAGTTGGATCATGTATCGATGAGGGATTGGATTGGATCTTGTATCGATGGGGGATTGGGTTGGATCATGTATCGATGGGGGATTGGATTGGATCTTGTATCAATGGGGGATTGGGTTGGATCATGTATCGATGGGGGATTGGGTTGGATCATGTATCGATGGGGGATTGGATTGGATCATGTATCGATGGGGGATTGGATTGGATCATGAATCGATGGGGGATTGGATTGGATCATGTATCGATGGGGGATTGGGTTGGATCATGAATCGATGGGGGATTGGGTTGGATCATGTATCGATGGGGATTGGATTGGATCATGTATCGATGGGGGATTGGGTTGGATCATGTATCGATGGGGGATTGGGTTGGATCATGAATCGATGGGGATTGGGTTGGATCATGTATCGATGGGGGATTGGATTGGATCATGAATCGATGGGGGATTGGTTGGATCATGTATCGATGGGGGATTGGGTTGGATCATGTATCGATGGGGGATTGGATTGGATCATGTATCGATGGGGGATTGGGTTGGATCATGTATCGATGGGGGATTGAGTTGGATCATGTATCGATGGGGGATTGGGTTGGATCATGTATCGATGGGGGATTGGATTGGATCATGTATCGATGGGGGATTGGGTTGGATCATGTATCGATGGGGGATTGGATTGGATGCATGAATCGATGGGGGATTGGGTTGGATCATGAATCGATGGGGGATTGGATTGGATCATGTATCGATGGGGGATTGGATTGGATGATGAATCGATGGGGGATTGGGTTGGATCATGAATCGATGGGGGATTGGATTGGATCTTGTATCGATGGGGAATTGGGTTGGATCATGTATCGATGGGGGATTGGATTGGATCATGTATCGATGGGGGATTGGGTTGGATCAAGTATCGATGGGGGATTGGGTTGGATCATGTATCGATGGGGGATTGGATTGGATCATGTATCGATGGGGGATTGGATTGGATCATGAATCGATGGGGGATTGGATTGGATCATGAATCGATGGGGGATTGGGTTGGATCATGAATCGATGGGGGATTGGGTTGGATCATGTATCGATGGGGGATTGGTTGATCATGTATCGATGGGGGATTGGGTTGGATCATGTATCGATGGGGGATTGGGATTGGATCATGAATCGATGGAGGATTGGATTGGATCATGTATCGATGGGGGATTGGGTTGGATCATGTATCGATGGGGGATTGGATTGGATCTTGTATCGATGGGGGATTGGGTTGGATCATGTATCGATGGGGGATTGGGTTGGATCATGTATTCGATGGGGGATTGGATTGGATCATGTATCGATGGGGGATGGTTGGATCATGTATCGATGGGGGATTGGGTTGGATCATGTATCGATGGGGGATTGGGTTGGATCATGTATCGATGGAGGATTGGATTGGATCATGTATCGATGGGGGATTGGGTTGGATCATGTATCGATGGGGGATTGGATTGGATCTTGTATCGATGGGGGATTGGGTTGGATCATGTATCGATGGGGGATTGGGTTGGATCATGTATTGATGGGGGATTGGATTGGATCATGTATCGATGGGGGATTGGATTGGATCATGTATTGATGGGGGATTGGGTTGGATCATGTATCGATGGGGGATTGGGTTGGATCATGTATCGATGGAGGATTGGATTGGATCATGTATCGATGGGGGATTGGGTTGGATCATGTATCGATGGAGGATTGGATTGGATCATGTATCGATGGGGGATTGGGTTGGATCATGTATCGATGGGGGATTGGGTTGGATCATGTATCGATGGGGGATTGGGTTGGACCATGTATCGATGGGGATTGGATTGGATCATGAATCGATGGGGGATTGGGTTGGATCATGTATCAATGGGGGATTGGATTGGATCATGAATCGATGGGGGATTGGATTGGATCATGAATCGATGGGGGATTGGGTTGGATCATGAATCGATGGGGGATTGGGTTGGATCATTTATCGATGGGGGATTGGATCATGTATCGATGGGGGATTGGGTTGGATCATGTATCGATGGGGGATTGGATTGGATCATGAATCGATGGGGGATTGGGTTGGATCATGAATCGATGGGGATTGGATTGGATCATGTATCGATGTGGGATTGGATTGGATGATGAATCGATGGGGGATTGGATTGGATCATGTATCGATGGGGATTGGGTTGGATCATGTATCGATGGGGGATTGGATTGGATCATGTATCGATGGGGATTGGAATGGATGATGAATCGATGGGGGATTGGGTTGGATCATGAATCGATGAGGGATTGGTTTGGACCATGTATCGATGGGGGATTGGATTGGATCATGTATCGATGCGGGATTGGGTTGGATCTTGTATCGATGGGGGATTGGATTGGATCGTGTATCGATGGGGGATTGGATTGGATGATGAATCGATGGGGGATTGGATTGGATCATGTATCGATGGGGGATTGGGTTGGATCATGTATCGATGGGGGATTGGATTGGATCATGTATCGATGGGGGATTGGATTGGATGATGAATCGATGGGGGATTGGGTTGGATCATGAATCGATGAGGGATTGGATTGGATCATGTATCGATGGGGGATTGGGTTGGATCATGTATCGATGGGGATTGGATTGGATGATGAATCGATGGGGGATTGAGTTGGATCATGTATCGATGAGGGATTGGATTGGATCTTGTATCGATGGGGGATTGGGTTGGATCATGTATCGATGGGGGATTGGATTGGATCATGTATCGATGGGGGATTGGTTGGATCATGTATCGATGGGGGATTGGGTTGGATCATGTATCGATGGGGGATTGGATTGGATCATGTATCGATGGGGGATTGGATTGGATCATGAATCGATGGGGGATTGGATTGGATCATGAATCGATGGGGGATTGGGTTGGATCATGAATCGATGGGGGATTGGGTTGGATCATGTATCGATGGGGATGGATTGGATCATGTATCGATGGGGGATTGGGTTGGATCATGTATCGATGGGGGATTGGGTTGGATCATGAATCGATGGGGGATTGGGTTGGATCATGTATCGATGGGGGATTGGGATTGGATCATGAATCGATGGGGGACTGGGTTGGATCATGTATCGATGGGGGATTGGGTTGGATCATGTATCGATGGGGGATTGGATTGGATCATGTATCGATGGGGGATTGGGTTGGATCATGTATCGATGGGGGATTGAGTTGGATCATGTATCGATGGGGGATTGGGTTGGATCATGTATCGATGGGGATTGGATTGGATCATGTATCGATGGGGGATTGGGTTGGATCATGTATCGATGGGGGATTGGATTGGATGATGAATCGATGGGGGATTGGGTTGGATCATGAATCGATGAGGGATTGGATTGGATCATGTATCGATGGGGGATTGGATTGGATGATGAATCGATGGGGGATTGGATTGGATCATGAATCGATGAGGGATTGGATTGGATCTTGTATCGATGGGGATTGGGTTGGATCATGTATCGATGGGGGATTGGATTGGATCATGTATCGATGGGGGATTGGGTTGGATCATGTATCGATGGGGGATTGGGTTGGATCATGTATCGATGGGGGATTGGATTGGATCATGTATCGATGGGGGATTGGATTGGATCATGAATCGATGGGGGATTGGATTGGATCATGAATCGATGGGGGATTGGGTTGGATCATGAATCGATGGGGGATTGGGTTGGATCATGTATCGATGGGGATGGATTGGATCATGTATCGATGGGGGATTGGGTTGGATCATGTATCGATGGGGGATTGGGTTGGATCATGAATCGATGGGGGATTGGGTTGGATCATGTATCGATGGGGGATTGGGATTGGATCATGAATCGATGGGGGATTGGGTTGGATCATGTATCGATGGGGGATTGGGTTGGATCATGTATCGATGGGGGATTGGATTGGATCATGTATCGATGGGGGATTGGGTTGGATCATGTATCGATGGGGGACTGGATTGGATGATGTATCGATGGGGGATTGGGTTGGATCATGTATCGATGGGGGATTGGATTGGATCATGAATCGATGGGGGATTGGGTTGGATCATGTATCAATGGGGGATTGGATTGGATCATGAATCGATGGGGGATTGGATTGGATCATGATCGATGGGGGATTGGGTTGGATCATGAATCGATGGGGGATTGGGTTGGATCATTTATCGATGGGGGATTGGATCATGTATCGATGGGGGATTGGGTTGGATCATGTATCGATGGGGGATTGGATTGGATCATGAATCGATGGGGGATTGGGTTGGATCATGAATCGATGGGGGATTGGATTGGATCATGTATCGATGTGGGATTGGATTGGATGATGAATCGATGGGGGATTGGATTGGATCATGTATCGATGGGGGATTGGGTTGGATCATGAATCGATGAGGGATTGGATTGGATCATGTATCGATGTGGGATTGGGTTGGATCATGTATCGATGGGGGATTGGATTGGATGATGAATCGATGGGGGATTGGGTTGGATCATGAATCGATGAGGGATTGGATTGGATCATGTATCGATGGGGGATTGGGTTGGATCATGTATCGATGGGGGATTGGATTGGATCTTGTATCGATGGGGGATTGGGTTGGATCATGTATCGATGGGGGATTGGGTTGGATCATGTATCGATGGGGGATTGGATTGGATGATGAATCGATGGGGGATTGGGTTGGATCATGAATCGATGAGGGATTGGATTGGATCATGTATCGATGGGGGATTGGGTTGGATCATGTATCGATGGGGGATTGGATTGGATCTTGTATCGATGGGGGATTGGGTTGGATCATGTATCGATGGGGGATTGGATTGGATCATGTATCGATGGGGGATTGGATTGGATCATGTATCGATGGGGGATTGGGTTGGATCATGTATCGATGGGGGATTGGGTTGGATCATGTATCGATGGAGGATTGGATTGGATCATGTATCGATGGGGGATTGGGTTGGATCATGTATCGATGGGGGATTGGGTTGGATCATGTATCGATGGAGGATTGGATTGGATCATGTATCGATGGGGGATTGGGTTGGATCATGTATCGATGGAGGATTGGATTGGATCATGTATCGATGGGGGATTGGGTTGGATCATGTATCGATGGGGGATTGGATTGGATCTTGTATCGATGGGGGATTGGGTTGGATCATGTATCGATGGGGGATTGGGTTGGATCATGTATTGATGGGGGATTGGATTGGATCATGTATCGATGGGGGATTGGATTGGATCATGTATTGATGGGGGATTGGGTTGGATCATGTATCGATGGGGGATTGGGTTGGATCATGTATCGATGGAGGATTGGATTGGATCATGTATCGATGGGGGATTGGGTTGGATCATGTATCGATGGAGGATTGGATTGGATCATGTATCGATGGGGGATTGGGTTGGATCATGTATCGATGGGGGATTGGGTTGGATCATGTATCGATGGGGGATTGGATTGGATCATGAATCGATGGGGGATTGGGTTGGATCATGTATCAATGGGGGATTGGATTGGATCATGAATCGATGGGGGATTGGATTGGATCATGAATCGATGGGGGATTGGGTTGGATCATGAATCGATGGGGGATTGGGTTGGATCATTTATCGATGGGGGATTGGATCATGTATCGATGGGGGACTGGGTTGGATCATGTATCGATGGGGGATTGGATTGGATCATGAATCGATGGGGGATTGGGTTGGATCATGAATCGATGGGGGATTGGATTGGATCATGTATCGATGTGGGATTGGATTGGATGATGAATCGATGGGGGATTGGATTGGATCATGTATCGATGGGGGATTGGGTTGGATCATGTATCGATGGGGGATTGGATTGGATCATGTATCGATGGGGGATTGGAATGGATGATGAATCGATGGGGGATTGGGTTGGATCATGAATCGATGAGGGATTGGTTTGGACCATGTATCGATGGGGGATTGGATTGGATCATGTATCGATGCGGGATTGGGTTGGATCTTGTATCGATGGGGGATTGGATTGGATCGTGTATCGATGGGGGATTGGATTGGATGATGAATCGATGGGGGATTGGATTGGATCATGTATCGATGGGGGATTGGGTTGGATCATGTATCGATGGGGGATTGGATTGGATCATGTATCGATGGGGGATTGGATTGGATGATGAATCGATGGGGGATTGGGTTGGATCATGAATCGATGAGGGATTGGATTGGATCATGTATCGATGGGGGATTGGGTTGGATGATGAATCGATGGGGGATTGAGTTGGATCATGTATCGATGAGGGATTGGATTGGATCTTGTATCGATGGGGGATTGGGTTGGATCATGTATCGATGGGGGATTGGATTGGATCTTGTATCAATGGGGGATTGGGTTGGATCATGTATCGATGGGGGATTGGGTTGGATAATGTATCGATGGGGGATTGGATTGGATCATGTATCGATGGGGGATTGGATTGGATTATGAATCGATGGGGGATTGGATTGGATCATGAATCGATGGGGGATTGGGTTGGATCATGAATCGATGGGGGATTGGGTTGGATCATGTATCGATGGGGGATTGGATCATGTATCGATGGGGGATTGGGTTGGATCATGTGTCGATGGGGGATTGGGTTGGATCATGAATCGATGGGGGATTGGGTTGGATCATGTATCGATGGGGGATTGGATTGGATCATGAATCGATGGGGGACTGGGTTGGACCATGTATCGATGGGGGATTGGGTTGGACCATGTATCGATGGGGGATTGGATTGGATCATGTATC
Organism: Squalus acanthias; assembly: GCA_030390025.1. Classification (NCBI taxonomy): domain Eukaryota; kingdom Metazoa; phylum Chordata; class Chondrichthyes; order Squaliformes; family Squalidae; genus Squalus; species Squalus acanthias. The sequence goes on from JASTWF010000585.1 coordinate 125,964, forward strand.
GATGGGGGATTGGGTTGGATCATGTATCGATGGGGGATTGAGTTGGATCATGTATCGATGGGGGATTGGGTTGGATCATGTATCGATGGGGGATTGGATTGGATCATGTATCGATGGGGGATTGGGTTGGATCATGTATCGATGGGGGATTGGATTGGATGATGAATCGATGGGGGATTGGGTTGGATCATGAATCGATGAGGGATTGGATTGGATCATGTATCGATGGGGGATTGGATTGGATGATGAATCGATGGGGGATTGGGTTGGATCATGAATCGATGAGGGATTGGATTGGATCTTGTATCGATGGGGAATTGGGTTGGATCATGTATCGATGGGGGATTGGATTGGATCTTGTATCAATGGGGGATTGGGTTGGATCAAGTATCGGTGGGGGATTGGGTTGGATCATGTATCGATGGGGGATTGGATTGGATCATGTATCGATGGGGGATTGGATTGGATCATGAATCGATGGGGGATTGGATTGGATCATGAATCGATGGGGGATTGGGTTGGATCATGAATCGATGGGGGATTGGGTTGGATCATGTATCGATGGGGGATTGGATCATGTATCGATGGGGGATTGGGTTGGATCATGTATCGATGGGGGATTGGGTTGGATCATGAATCGATGGAGGATTGGATTGGATCATGTATCGATGGGGGATTGGGTTGGATCATGTATCGATGGGGATTGGATTGGATCTTGTATCGATGGGGGATTGGGTTGGATCATGTATCGATGGGGGATTGGGTTGGATCATGTATTGATGGGGGATTGGATTGGATCATGTATCGATGGGGGATTGGATCATGTATCGATGGGGGATTGGGTTGGATCATGTATCGATGGGGGATTGGGTTGGATCATGAATCGATGGAGGATTGGATTGGATCATGTATCGATGGGGCATTGGGTTGGATCATGTATCGATGGGGGATTGGATTGGATCTTGTATCGATGGGGGATTGGGTTGGATCATGTATCGATGGGGGATTGGGTTGGATCATGTATTGATGGGGGATTGGATTGGATCATGTATCGATGGGGGATTGGATTGGATCATGTATTGATGGGGGATTGGGTTGGATCATGTATCGATGGGGGATTGGGTTGGATCATGTATCGATGGAGGATTGGATTGGATCATGTATCGATGGGGGATTGGGTTGGATCATGTATCGATGGAGGATTGGATTGGATCATGTATCGATGGGGGATTGGGTTGGATCATGTATCGATGGGGGATTGGGTTGGATCATGTATCGATGGGGGATTGGATTGGATCATGAATCGATGGGGGATTGGGTTGGATCATGTATCAATGGGGGATTGGATTGGATCATGAATCGATGGGGGATTGGATTGGATCATGAATCGATGGGGGATTGGTTGGATCATGAATCGATGGGGGATTGGGTTGGATCATTTATCGATGGGGGATTGGATCATGTATCGATGGGGGATTGGGTTGGATCATGTATCGATGGGGGATTGGATTGGATCATGAATCGATGGGGATTGGGTTGGATCATGAATCGATGGGGGATTGATTGGATCATGTATCGATGTGGGATTGGATTGGATGATGAATCGATGGGGGATTGGATTGGATCATGTATCGATGGGGATTGGGTTGGATCATGTATCGATGGGGGATTGGATTGGATCATGTATCGATGGGGGATTGGAATGGATGATGAATCGATGGGGGATTGGGTTGGATCATGAATCGATGAGGGATTGGGTTGGATCATGTATCGATGGGGATTGGATTGGATCATGTATCGATGGGGGATTGGGTTGGATCATGTATCGATGGGGATTGGATTGGATCATGTATCGATGGGGGATTGGGTTGGATCATGTATCGATGGGGGATTGGATTGGATCTTGTATCGATGGGGGATTGGGTTGGATCATGTATCGATGGGGGATTGGATTGGATCATGTATCGATGGGGGATTGGATTGGATCATGTATCGATGGGGGATTGGATTGGATCATGTATCGATGGGGGATTGGGTTGGATCATGTATCGATGGGGATTGGGTTGGATCATGTATCGATGGGGGATTGGGTTGGATCATGTATCGATGGGGGATTGGTTGGATCATGTATCGATGGAGGATTGGATTGGATCATGTATCGATGGGGGATTGGTTGGATCATGTATCGATGGGGGATTGGATTGGATCATGTATCGATGGGGGATTGGGTTGGATCATGTATCGATGGGGGATTGGGTTGGATCATGTATCGATGGGGGATTGGATTGGATCATGTATCGATGGGGGATTGGATTGGATCATGAATCGATGGGGGATTGGATTGGATCATGAATCGATGGGGGATTGGGTTGGATCATGAATCGATGGGGGATTGGGTTGGATCATGTATCGATGGGGGATTGGATCATGTATCGATGGGGGATTGGGTTGGATCATGTATCGATGGGGGATTGGGTTGGATCATGAATCGATGGGGGATTGGGTTGGATCATGTATCGATGGGGGATTGGGATTGGATCATGAATCGATGGGGGATTGGGTTGGATCATGTATCGATGGGGGATTGGGTTGGATCATGTATCGATGGGGGATTGGATTGGATCATGTATCGATGGGGGATTGGGTTGGATCATGTATCGATGGGGGATTGAGTTGGATCATGTATCGATGGGGGATTGGGTTGGATCATGTATCGATGGGGGATTGGATTGGATCATGTATCGATGGGGGATTGGTTGGATCATGTATCGATGGGGGATTGGATTGGATCATGTATCGATGGGGGATTGGGTTGGATCATGAATCGATGGGGGATTGGGTTGGATCATGTATCGATGGGGGATTGGATTGGATCATGAATCGATGGGGGATTGGGTTGGATCATGAATCGATGGGGGATTGGATTGGATCATGTATCGATGGGGGATTGGATTGGATCATGTATCGATGGGGGATTGGATTGGATCATGTATCGATGGGGGATTGGGTTGGATCATGTATCGATGGGGATTGGATTGGATCATGAATCGATGGGGATTGGGTTGGATCATGTATCGATGGGGGATTGGGTTGGATCATGTATCGATGGGGGATTGGATTGGATCATGTATCGATGGGGGATTGGATTGGATCATGAATCGATGGGGATTGGGTTGGATCATGTATCGATGGGGGATTGGTTGGATCATGTATCGATGGGGGATTGGATTGGATCATGTATCGATGGGGGATTGGGTTGGATCATGTATCGATGGGGGATTGGGTTGGATCATGTATCGATGGGGATTGGGTTGGATCATGTATCGATGGGGATTGGATTGGATCATGTATCGATGGGGGATTGGGTTGGATCATGTATCGATGGGGGATTGGGTTGGATCATGTATCGATGGGGGATTGGATTGGATCATGTATCGATGGGGATTGGATTGGATCATGTATCGATGGGGGATTGGATTGGATCATGTATCGATGGGGGATTGGGTTGGATCATGTATCGATGGGGATTGGATTGGATCATGTATCGATGGGGATTGGGTTGGATCATGTATCGATGGGGGATTGGTTGGATCATGTATCGATGGGGGATTGGTTGGATCATGTATCGATGGGGGATTGGGTTGGATCATGTATCGATGGGGGATTGGGTTGGATCATGTATCGATGGGGGATTGGGTTGGATCATGTATCGATGGGGGATTGGATTGGATCATGTATCGATGGGGGATTGGGTTGGATCATGTATCGATGGGGATTGGTTGGATCATGTATCGATGGGGGATTGGGGTTGGATCATGTATCGATGGGGGATTGGGTTGGATCATGTATCGATGGGGGATTGGGTTGGATCATGTATCGATGGGGGATTGGATTGGATCATGTATCGATGGGGGATTGGGTTGGATCATGTATCGATGGGGGATTGGATTGGATCATGAATCGATGGGGGATTGGGTTGGATCATGTATCGATGGGGATTGGATTGGATCATGTATCGATGGGGGATTGGGTTGGATCATGTATCGATGGGGGATTGGATTGGATCATGAATCGATGGGGATTGGGATTGGATCATGAATCGATGAGGGATTGGATTGGATCATGTATCGATGGGGGATTGGATTGGATCATGATCGATGGGGGATTGGTTGGATCATGTATCGATGGGGGATTGGGTTGGATCATGTATCGATGGGGGATTGGGTTGGATCATGTATCGATGGGGATTGGATTGGATCATGTATCGATGGGGGATTGGGATTGGATCATGTATCGAAGGGGGATTGGGTTGGATCATGTATCGATGGGGATTGGATTGGATCATGTATCGATGGGGATGGATTGGATCATGTATCGATGGGGATGGGTTGGATATGTATCGGTGGGGGATTGGATGGTCATGATCGATGGGGGATTGGATTGGATCATGTATCGATGGGGGATTGGTTGGATCATGTATCGATGGGGGATTGGGTGGATCATGAATCGATGGGGATTGGATTGGATCATGTATCGATGGGGGATTGGGTTGGATCATGAATCGATGGGGATTGGATTGGATCATGTATCGATGGGGGATTGGATTGGATCATGAATCGATGGGGATTGGGTAGGATCATGTATCGATGGGGGATTGGATTGGATCATGTATCGATGGGGATGGGTTGGATCATGTATCGATGGGGGATTGGGTTGGATCATGTATCGATGGGGGATTGGATTGGATCATGTATCGATGGGGGATTGGATTGGATCATGTATCGATGGGGGATTGGTTGGATCATGTATCGATGGGGATTGGATTGGATCATGAATCGATGGGGGATTGGGATTGGATCATGTATCGATGGGGGATTGGTTGGATCATGTATCGATGGGGGATTGGATTGGATCATGTATCGATGGGGGATTGGTTGGATCATGTATCGATGGGGGATTGGGTTGGATCATGTATCGATGGGGATTGGGTTGGATCATGTATCGATGGGGGATTGGATTGGATCATGTATCGATGGGGGATTGGTTGGATCATGTATCGATGGGGGATTGGATTGGATCATGTATCGATGGGGGATTGGGTGGATCATGTATCGATGGGGATTGGTTGGATCATGTATCGATGGGGGATTGGATTGGATCATGAATCGATGGGGGATTGGGTTGGATCATGAATCGATGGGGGATTGGATTGGATCATGTATCGATGGGGGATTGGATTGGATCATGTATCGATGGGGGATTGGATTGGATCTTGTATCGATGGGGGATTGGGTTGGATCATGTATCGATGGGGGATTGGGTTGGATCATGTATCGATGGGGGATTGGATTGGATCATGTATCGATGGGGGATTGGATTGGATCATGTATCGATGGGGGATTGGGTTGGATCATGTATCGATGGGGGATTGGATTGGATCATGAATCGATGGGGGATTGGTTGGATCATGTATCGATGGGGGATTGGGTTGGATCATGTATCGATGGGGGATTGGATCATGTATCGATGGGGGATTGGGTTGGATCATGTATCGATGGGGGATTGGGTTGGATCATGTATCGATGGGGGATTGGGTTGGATCATGTATCGATGGGGGATTGGATTGGATCATGTATCGATGGGGGATTGGGTTGGATCATGTATCGATGGGGGATTGGGTTGGATCATGTATCGATGGGGGATTGGGTTGGATCATGTATCGATGGGGGATTGGGTTGGATCATGTATCGATGGGGGATTGGTTGGATCATGTATCGATGGGGGATTGGGTTGGATCATGTATCGATGGGGATTGGGTTGGATCATGTATCGATGGATGGATGGATCATGTATCGATGGGGATTGGATTGGATCATGTATCGATGGGGGATTGGTTGGATCATGAATCGATGGGGATTGGGTTGGATCATGTATCGATGGGGGATTGGATTGGATCATGTATCGATGGGGGATTGGGATTGGACTATGATCGATGGGGGATTGGGTTGGATCATGTAATCGATGGGGGGATTGGGTTGTATCATGTATCGATGGGGATTGGATTGGCTCATGTATCGATGGGGGATTGGATTGGATCATGTGTCGATGGGGGATTGGATTGGATCAATGTATCGATGGGGATTGGATTGGATCATGTATCGATGGGGGATTGGATTGGATCATGTATCGATGGGGATTGGATTGGATCATGATCGATGGGGATTGGATTGGATCATGTATCGATGGGGATTGGGTTGGATCATGTATCGATGGGGGATTGGGTTGGATCATGATCGATGGGGATGGATTGGATCATGTATCGATGGGGGATTGGATTGGATCATGTATCGATGGGGGATTGGGTTGGATCATGTATCGATGGGGATTGGTTGGATCATGTATCGATGGGGGATTGGATTGGATCAGTATCGATGGGGTATGGTGGATCATGAATCGATGAGGGATGGATTGGATCATGTATCGATGGGGGATTGGGATTGGATCATGTAACGATGGGATTGGATTGGATGATGAAGCGATGGGGGATTGGGATTGGATCATGTATCGATGGGGGATTGGGTTGGATCATGGTATCGGATGGGGGATTGGGTTTGGATCATGTATCGATGGGGGATTGGATTGGATATGTATCGATGGGGATTGGGTTGGATCATGAAATCGATGGGGGATTGGTTTGGATCATGTATCGATGGGGGATTGGGATTGGATCATGTATCGATGGGGATTGGGTTGGATCATGTATCGATGGGGATTGGATTGGATCATGTATCGATGGGGGATTGGCTTGGATCATGTACGATGGGGGATTGGATATGGATCATGTATCGATGGGGGATTGGGTTGGATCATGTATCGATGGGGGATTGGGTTGGATCATGTATCGATGGGGGATTGGATTGGATCATGTATCGATGGGGGATTGGGTTGGATCATGTATCGATGGGGGATGGGATTGGATCATGTATCGATGGGGATTGGATTGGATCATGTATCGATGGGGGATTGGGTTGGATCATTGTATCGATGGGGGATTGGGTTGGATCATGTATCGATGGGGGATTGGATTGGATCATGTATCGATGGGGGATTGGGTTGGATCATGTATCGATGGGGGATTGGATTGGATCATGTATCGATGGGGGATTGGGTTGGATCATGTATCGATGGGGGATTGGGTTGGATCATGAATCGATGGGGGGATTGGATTGGATCATGAATCGATGGGGGATTGGTTGGATCATGTATCGATGGGGGATTGGATTGGATCATGTATCGATGGGGGATTGGATTGGATCATGTATCGATGGGGGATTGGATTGGATCATGTATCGATGGGGGATTGGGTTGGATCATGTATCGATGGGGGATTGGTTGGATCATGTATCGATGGGGGATTGGGATTGGATCATGTATCGATGGGGGATTGGTTGGATCATGTATCGATGGGGGATGGGATTGGATCATGTATCGATGGGGGATTGGGTTGGATCATGTATCGATGGGGGATTGGATTGGATCATGTATCGATGGGGGATTGGGTTGGATCATGTATCGATGGGGATTGGGATTGGATCATGTATCGATGGGGGATTGGGTTGGATCATGTATCGATGGGGGATTGGATTGGATCATGTATCGATGGGGATTGGATTGGATCATGTATCGATGGGGGATTGGATTGGATCATGAATCGATGGGGGATTGGGTTGGATCATGTATCGATGGGGGATTGGATTGGATCATGTATCGATGGGGATTGGATTGGATCATGTATCGATGGGGGATTGGGTTGGATCATGTATCGATGGGGATTGGATTGGATCATGTATCGATGGGGGATTGGGTTGGATCATGTATCGATGGGGATTGGGTTGGATCTTGTATCGATGGGGGATTGGATTGGATCATGTATCGATGGGGGATTGGATTGGATCATGTATCGATGGGGGATTGGGTTGGATCATGTATCGATGGGGGATTGGGATTGGATCATGTATCGATGGGGTGTATGGATCTGTATCGATGGGGTATTGGGTTGGATCATGTGTCGATGGGGGATTGGGTTGGATCTGATTCGATGGGGGATTGGGTTGGATATGTCTCGATGGGGGGATCGGATTGGTCATGACTCGATGGGGGACTGGGGTTGGACCATGTTATCGATGGGGGATTGGGTGGACCATTGTATCGATGGGGGATGGATTGGATCATGTATTCGATGGGGGATTGGATTGGATCATGAATCCGATGGGGATTGGTTGGATCATGTAATCGATGGGGGATTGGATTGGATCATGTATCGATGGGGGATTGGATTGGATCATGTATCGATGGGGGATTGGTTGGATCATGTATCGATGGGGGATTGGTTGGATCATGAATCGATGGGGGATTGGGTTGGATCATGTATCGATGGGGGATTGGTTGGATCATGTATCGATGGGGGATTGGTTGGATAATGTATCGATGGGGGATTGGATTGATCATGAATCGATGGGGGATTGGATTGGATCATGTAGCGATGGGGATTGGATTGGATCATGAAATCGATGGGGGATTGGTTGGATCATGTATCGATGGGGGATTGGGTTGGATCATGTATCGATGGGGGATTGGTTGGATCTTGTATCGATGGCGGGATTGGGTTGGATATGTATCGATGGGGATTGGGTTGGATCATGTATCGATGGGGGATTGGATTGGTCATGTATCGATGGGATGGGTTGGATCATGTATCGATGGGGGATTGGATTGGATCATGTATCGATGGGGATTGGGTTGGATCATGATCGATGGGGGATTGGATGGATCAAGTATCGATGGGGATTGGATTGGATCATGTATCGATGGGATTGGATTGGATCATGTATCGATGGGGATTGGGTTGGATCATGTATCGATGGGGATTGGTTGGATCATGAATCGATGGGGATTGGATTGGATCATGTAACGATGGGGGATTGGATTGGATCATGTATCGATGGGGGATTGGGTTGGATCATGTATCGATGGGGGATTGATTGGATCATGTATCGATGGGGGATGGTTGGTCATGTATCGATGGGGGATTGGGTTGGATCATGAATCGATGGGGGATTGGATTGGATCATGAATCGATGGGGGATTGGGTTGGATCATGTATCGATGGGGGATTGGGTTGGATCATGTATCGATGGGGGATTGGATTGGATCATGTATCGATGGGGGATTGGGTTGGATCATGTATCGATGGGGGATTGGATTGGATCATGTATCGATGGGGGATTGGATTGGATCATGAATCGATGGGGGATTGGGTTGGATCATGTATCGATGGGGGATTGGGTTGGATCATTTATCGATGGGGGATTGGATCATGTATCGATGGGGGATTGGGTTGGATCATGTATCGATGGGGGATTGGATTGGATCATGAATCGATGGGGGATTGGGTTGGATCATGTATCGATGTGGGATTGGATTGGATCTTGTATCGATGGGGATTGGGTTGGATCATGTATCGATGGGGGATTGGATTGGATCATGTATCGATGGGGGATTGGGTTGGATCATGTATCGATGGGGGATTGGGTTGGATCATGTATCGATGGGGGATTGGATTGGATCATGTATCGATGGGGGATTGGATTGGATCATGTATCGATGGGGGATTGGATTGGATCATGAATCGATGGGGATTGGGTTGATCATGAATCGATGGGGGATTGGGTGGATATCGATGGGGATTGATCATGTATCGATGGGGGATTGGGTTGGATCATGTATCGATGGGGGATTGGGTTGGATCATGTATCGATGGGGGATTGGTTGGATCATGAATCGATGGAGGGATTGGGTTGGATCATGTATCGATGGGGGATTGGATTGGATCATGAATCGATGGGGGATTGGATTGGACCATGTATCGATGGGGGATTGGGTTGGACCATGTATCGATGGGGGATTGGATTGGATCATGTATCGATGGGGGATTGGGTTGGATCATGTATCGATGGGGGATTGGATTGGATCATGAATCGCTGGGGGATTGGGTTGGATCATGTATCGAATGGGGGATTGGATTGGATCATGTATCGATGGGGGATTGGATTGGATCATGAATCGATGGGCTGATTGGAGAATGTGATGGATTGGATCATGATCGATGGGGATTGGGTTGGATCATGTATCGATGGGGGATTGGATTGGATCATGTATCGATGGGGGATTGGGTTGGATCATGTATCGATGGGGGATTGGGTTGGATCATGTATCGATGGGGGATTGGGTTGGATCATGTATCGATGGGGGATTGGATTGGATCATGTATCGATGGGGGATTGGATTGGATCATGTATCGATGGGGGATTGGGTTGGATCATGTATCGATGGGGGATTGGGTTGGATCATGTATCGATGGGGGATTGGATTGGATCATGTATCGATGGGGGATTGGGTTGGATCATGTATCGATGGGGGATTGGATTGGATCATGTATCGATGGGGGATTGGGTTGGATCATGTATCGATGGGGGATTGGGTTGGATCATGTATCGATGGGGGATTGGATTGGATCATGTATCGATGGGGGATTGGGTTGGATCATGTATCGATGGGGGATTGGATTGGATCATGAATCGATGGGGGATTGGATTGGATCATGAATCGATGGGGGATTGGGTTGGATCATTTATCGATGGGGGATTGGATCATGTATCGATGGGGATTGGGTTGGATCATGTATCGATGGGGGATTGGATTGGATCATGAATCGATGGGGGATTGGGTTGGATCATGAATCGATGGGGGATTGGATTGGATCATGTATCGATGTGGGATTGGATTGGATGATGAATCGATGGGGGATTGGATTGGATCATGTATCGATGGGGGATTGGGTTGGATCATGTATCGATGGGGGATTGGATTGATCATGTATCGATGGGGGATTGGAATGGATGATGAATCGATGGGGGATTGGGTTGGATCATGAATCGATGAGGGATTGGTTTGGACCATGTATCGATGGGGGATTGGATTGGATCATGTATCGATGGGGGATTGGGTTGGATCTTGTATCGATGGGGGATTGGATTGGATCGTGTATCGATGGGGGATTGGATTGGATGATGTATCGATGGGGGATTGGATTGGATCATGTATCGATGGGGGATTGAGGTTGGATCATGTATCGATGGGGGATTGGATTGGATCATGTATCGATGGGGGATTGGATTGGATGATGAATCGATGGGGGATTGGGTTGGATCATGAATCGATGGGGATTGGGTTGGATCATGTATCGATGGGGATTGGGTTGGATCATGTATCGATGGGGGATTGGATTGGATGATGAATCGATGGGGGATTGAGTTGGATCATGTATCGATGAGGGATTGGATTGGATCTTGTATCGATGGGGGATTGGGTTGGATCATGTATCGATGGGGGATTGGATTGGATCTTGTATCAATGGGGGATTGGGTTGGATCATGTATCGATGGGGGATTGGGTTGGATCATGTATCGATGGGGGATTGGATTGGATCATGTATCGATGGGGGATTGGATTGGATCATGAATCGATGGGGGATTGGATTGGATCATGAATCGATGGGGGATTGGGTTGGATCATGAATCGATGGGGGATTGGGTTGGATCATGTATCGATGGGGGATTGGATCATGTATCGATGGGGGATTGGGTTGGATCATGTGTCGATGGGGGATTGGGTTGGATCATGAATCGATGGGGGATTGGATTGGATCATGTATCGATGGGGGATTGGGATTGGATCATGAATCGATGGGGACTGGGTTGGATCATGTATCGATGGGGGATTGGGTTGGATCATGTATCGATGGGGGATTGGATTGGATCATGTATCGATGGGGGATTGGGTTGGATCATGTATCGATGGGGGATTGAGTTGGATCATGTATCGATGGGGGATTGGGTTGGATCATGTATCGATGGGGGATTGGATTGGATCATGTATCGATGGGGGATTGGGTTGGATCATGTATCGATGGGGGATTGGATTGGATGATGAATCGATGGGGGATTGGGTTGGATCATGAATCGATGAGGGATTGGATTGGATCATGTATCGATGGGGGATTGGATTGGATGATGAATCGATGGGGGATTGGGTTGGATCATGAATCGATGAGGGATTGGATTGGATCATGTATCGATGGGGGATTGGGTTTGGATCATGTATCGATGAGGGATTGGATTGGATCATGTATCGATGGGGGATTGGGTTGGATCATGTATCGATGGGGGATTGGATTGGATCATGTATCGATGGGGGATTGGGTTGGATCATGTATCGATGGGGGATTGGATTGGATCATGAATCGATGGGGATTGGATTGGAGCATGAATCGATGGGGGATTGGGTTGGATCATGAATCGATGGGATGGGTGGATTCGAGGTTGGATCATGTATCGATGGGGGATTGGTTGGATCATGTATCGATGGGGGATGGATTGGATCATGAATCGATGGGGATTGGGTTGGATCATGAATCGATGGGGATTGGGTTGGATCATGTATCGATGGGGGATTGGGTTGGATCATGTATCGATGGGGGATTGGATTGGATCTTGTATCGATGGGGGATTGGGTTGGATCATGTATCGATGGGGGATTGGGTTGGATCATGTATCGATGGGGGATTGGATTGGATCATGTATCGATGGGGGATTGGATTGGATCATGTATCGATGGGGGATTGGATTGGATCATGAATCGATGGGGGATTGGGTTGGATCATGAATCGATGAGGGATTGGATTGGATCATGTATCGATGGGGGATTGGGTTGGATCATGTATCGATGGGGGATTGGATTGGATCATGTATCGATGGGGGATTGGTTGGATCATGTATCGATGGGGGATTGGGTTGGATCATGAATCGATGGGGGATTGGATTGGATCATGTATCGATGGGGATTGGGTTGGATCATGTATCGATGGGGATTGGATTGGATCATGTATCGATGGGGGATTGGTTGGATCATGTATCGATGGGGGATTGGATTGGATCATGTATCGATGGGGGATTGGGTTGGATCATGTATCGATGGGGGATTGGATTGGATCATGTATCGATGGGGGATTGGGTTGGATCATGTATCGATGGGGGATTGGTTGGATCATGTATCGATGGGGATTGGATTGGATCATGTATCGATGGGGGATTGGATTGGATCATGTATCGATGGGGGATTGGGTTGGATCATGTATCGATGGGGGATTGGTTTGGATCATGTATCGATGGGGGATTGGATTGGATCATGTATCGATGGGGGATTGGATTGGATCATGTATCGATGGGGGATTGGGTTGGATCATGAATCGATGGGGGATTGGGTTGGATCATGTATCGATGGGGGATTGGATTGGATCATGTATCGATGGGGGATTGGGTTGGATCATGTATCGATGGGGGATTGGATTGGATCATGTATCGATGGGGGATTGGATTGGATCATGTATCGATGGGGGATTGGATTGGATCATGTAATCGATGGGGGATTGGGTTGGATCATGAATCGATGGGGGATTGGGTTGGATCATGAATCGATGGGGGATTGGATTGGATCATGTATCGATGGGGGATTGGATTGGATCATGTATCGATGGGGGATTGGATTGGATCATGTATCGATGGGGGATTGGGTTGGATCATGTATCGATGGGGGATTGGGTTGGATCATGTATCGATGGGGGATTGGATTGGATGATGAATCGATGGGGGATTGGGTTGGATCATGAATCGATGAGGGATTGGATTGGATCATGTATCGATGGGGGATTGGGTTGGATCATGTATCGATGGGGGATTGGATTGGATCTTGTATCGATGGGGGATTGGGTTGGATCATGTATCGATGGGGGATTGGGTTGGATCATGTATCGATGGGGGATTGGATTGGATCATGTATCGATGGGGGATTGGATTGGATCATGTATCGATGGGGGATTGGGTTGGATCATGTATCGATGGGGGATTGGGTTGGATCATGTATCGATGGGGATTGGATTGGATCATGTATCGATGGGGGATTGGGGTTGGATCATGTATCGATGGAGGATTGGATTGGATCATGTATCGATGGGGGATTGGGTTGGATCATGTATCGATGGGGATTGGATTGAATCATGTATCGATGGGATGGATTGGATTGGATTCATGATATCGATGGGGGATTGGTTGGATCATGTATCGATGGGGGATTGGGTTGGATCATGTATCGATGGGGGATTGGATTGGATCATGTATCGATGGGGGATTGGGTTGGATCATGAATCGATGAGGGATTGGATTGGATCATGTATCGATGGGGGATTGGGTTGGATCATGTATCGATGGGGGATTGGTTGGATCATGTATCGATGGGGATTGGATTGGATCATGTATCGATGGGGGATTGGGTTGGATCATGTATCGATGGGGGATTGGATTGGATCATGTATCGATGGGGATTGGATTGGATCATGTATCGATGGGGGATTGGATTGGATCATGTATCGATGGGGGATTGGGTTGGATCATGTATCGATGGGGGATTGGGTTGGATCATGTATCGATGGGGGATTGGATTGGATCATGTATCGATGGGGGATTGGGTTGGATCATGTATCGATGGGGATTGGATTGGATCATGTATCGATGGGGGATTGGGTTGGATCATGTATCGATGGGGGATTGGGTTGGATCATGTATCGATGGGGGATTGGATTGGATCATGAATCGATGGGGGATTGGGTTGGATCATGTATCGATGGGGGATTGGATTGGATCATGTATCGATGGGGGATTGGATTGGATCATGAATCGATGGGGATTGGATTGGATCATGTATCGATGGGGATTGGGTTGGATCATGTATCGATGGGGGATTGGGTTGGATCATGTATCGATGGGGGATTGGATTGGATCATGAATCGATGGGGGATTGGATTGGATCATGAATCGATGGGGGATTGGATTGGATCATGTATCGATGGGGGATTGGATTGGATCATGAATCGATGGGGGATTGGATTGGATCATGTATCGATGGGGGATTGGATTGGATCATGTATCGATGGGGGATTGGATTGGATCATGAATCGATGGGGGATTGGGTTGGATCATGAATCGATGGGGGATTGGGTTGGATCATGTATCGATGGGGGATTGGTTTGGATCATGTATCGATGGGGGATTGGATTGGATCATGTATCGATGGGGGATTGGATTGGATCATGTATCGATGGGGGATTGGATTGGATCATGTATCGATGGGGGATTGGATTGGATGATGAATCGATGGGGGATTGGGTTGGATCATGAATCGATGAGGGATTGGTTTGGACCATGTATCGATGGGGGATTGGATTGGATCATGTATCGATGGGGGATTGGGTTGGATCATGTATCGATGGGGGATTGGATTGGATCGTGTATCGATGGGGGATTGGATTGGATGATGAATCGATGGGGGATTGGATTGGATCATGTATCGATGGGGGATTGGGTTGGATCATGTATCGATGGGGGATTGGATTGGATCATGTATCGATGGGGGATTGGATTGGATGATGAATCGATGGGGGATTGGGTTGGATCATGAATCGATGAGGGATTGGGTTGGATCATGTATCGATGGGGGATTGGGTTGGATCATGTATCGATGGGGATTGGATTGGATCATGTATCGATGGGGGATTGGGTTGGATCATGTATCGATGGGGGATTGGATTGGATCATGTATCGATGGGGGATTGGGTTGGATCATGTATCGATGGGGGATTGGGTTGGATCATGAATCGATGGGGGATTGGGTTGGATCATGTATCGATGGGGGATTGGGTTGGATCATGTATCGATGGGGGATTGGATTGGATCATGTATCGATGGGGGATTGGGTTGGATCATGTATCGATGGGGGATTGGATTGGATCATGTATCGATGGGGGATTGGGTTGGATCATGTATCGATGGGGGATTGAGTTGGATCATGTATCGATGGGGGATTGGGTTGGATCATGTATCGATGGGGGATTGGATTGGATCATGTATCGATGGGGGATTGGTTGGATCATGTATCGATGGGGGATTGGATTGGATCATGAATCGATGGGGGATTGGGTTGGATCATGAATCGATGAGGGATTGGATTGGATCATGTATCGATGGGGGATTGGATTGGATGATGAATCGATGGGGGATTGGGTTGGATCATGAATCGATGAGGGATTGGATTGGATCTTGTATCGATGGGGGATTGGGTTGGATCATGTATCGATGGGGGATTGGATTGGATCTTGTATCGATGGGGGATTGGGTTGGATCATGTATCGATGGGGGATTGGGTTGGATCATGTATCGATGGGGGATTGGATTGGATCATGTATCGATGCGGGATTGGATTGGATCATGTATCGATGGGGGATTGGGTTGGATCATGTATCGATGGAGGATTGGATTGGATCATGTATCGATGGGGGATTGGGTTGGATCATGTATCGATGGGGGATTGGATTGGATCATGTATCGATGGGGGATTGGATTGAATCATGTATCGATGGGGGATTGGATTGGATCATGTATCGATGGGGGATTGGATTGGATGATGAATCGATGAGGGATTGGATTGGATCATGTATCGATGGGGGATTGGGTTGGATCATGTATCGATGGGGGATTGGATTGGATGATGAATCGATGGGGGATTGGGTTGGATGATGAATCGATGAGGGATTGGGTTGGATCATGAATCGATGAGGGATTGGATTGGATCATGTATCGATGGGGGATTGCGTTGGATCATGTATCGATGGGGGATTGGATTGGATCATGTATCGATGGGGGATTGGATTGGATCATGTATCGATGGGGGATTGGAATGGATGATGAATCGATGGGGGATTAGGTTGGATCATGAATCGATGAGGGATTGGTTTGGATCATGTATCGATGGGGGATTGGGTTGGATCATGTATCGATGGGGGATTGGATTGGATCATGTATCGATGGGGGATTGGATTGGATGATGAATCGATGGGGGATTGGGTTGGATGATGAATCGATGGGGGATTGGGTTGGATCATGAATCGATGAGGGATTGGATTGGATCATGTATCGATGGGGGATTGGGTTGGATCATGTATCGATGGGGGATTGGATTGGATCTTGTATCGATGGGGGATTGGGTTGGATCATGTGTCGATGGGGGATTGGATTGGATCATGTATCGATGGGGGATTGGATTGGATCATGTATCGATGGGGGATTGGGTTGGATCATGTATCGATGGAGGATTGGATTGGATCATGTATCGATGGGGGATTGGGTTGGATCATGTATCGATGGGGGATTGGATTGGATCATGTATCGATGGGGGATTGGGTTGGATCATGTATCGATGGGGGATTGGATTGAATCATGTATCGATGGGGGATTGGATTGGATCATGTATCGATGGGGGATTGGATTGGATGATGAATCGATGGGGGATTGGGTTGGATCATGAATCGATGAGGGATTGGATTGGATCATGTATCGATGTGGGATTGGGTTGGATCATGTATCGATGGGGGATTGGATTGGATGATGAATCGATGGGGGATTGGGTTGGATCATGAATCGATGAGGGATTGGATTGGATCATGTATCGATGGGGGATTGGGTTGGATCATGTATCGATGGGGGATTGGATTGGATCTTGTATCGATGGGGGATTGGGTTGGATCATGTATCGATGGGGGATTGGGTTGGATCATGTATCGATGGGGGATTGGGTTGGATCATGTATCGATGGGGGATTGGGTTGGATCATGTATCGATGGAGGATTGGATTGGATCATGTATCGATGGGGGATTGGATTGGATCATGAATCGATGGGGGATTGGGTTGGATCATGTATCAATGGGGGATTGGATTGGATCATGAATCGATGGGGGATTGGATTGGATCATGAATCGATGGGGGATTGGGTTGGATCATGGATCGATGGGGGATTGGGTTGGATCATTTATCGATGGGGGATTGGATCATGTATCGATGGGGGATTGGGTTGGATCATGTATCGATGGGGGATTGGATTGGATCATGAATCGATGGGGGATTGGGTTGGATCATGAATCGATGGGGGATTGGATTGGATCATGTATCGATGTGGGATTGGTATGGATGATGAATCGATGGGGGATTGGATTGGATCATGTATCGATGGGGGATTGGGTTGGATCATGTATCGATGGGGGATTGGATTGGATCATGTATCGATGGGGGATTGGGTTGGATCATGAATCGATGAGGGATTGGTTTGGACCATGTATCGATGGGGGATTGGATTGGATCATGTATCGATGGGGGATTGGGTTGGATCTTGTATCGATGGGGGATTGGATTGGATCGTGTATCGATGGGGGATTGGATTGGATGATGAATCGATGGGGGATTGGATTGGATCATGTATCGATGGGGGATTGGGTTGGATCATGTATCGATGGGGGATTGGATTGGATCATGTATCGATGGGGGATTGGATTGGATGATGAATCGATGGGGGATTGGGTTGGATCATGAATCGATGAGGGATTGGATTGGATCATGTATCGATGGGGGATTGGGTTGGATCATGTATAGATGGGGGATTGGATTGGATGATGAATCGATGGGGGATTGAGTTGGATCATGTATCGATGAGGGATTGGATTGGATCTTGTATCGATGGGGGATTGGGTTGGATCATGTATCGATGGGGCATTGGATTGGATCTTGTATCAATGGGGGATTGGGTTGGATCATGTATCGATGGGGGATTGGGTTGGATAATGTATCGATGGGGGATTGGATTGGATCATGTATCGATGGGGGATTGGATTGGATCATGAATCGATGGGGGATTGGATTGGATCATGAATCGATGGGGGATTGGGTTGGATCATGAATCGATGGGGGATTGGGTTGGATCATGTATCGATGGGGGATTGGATCATGTATCGATGGGGGATTGGGTTGGATCATGTGTCGATGGGGGATTGGGTTGGATCATGAATCGATGGGGGATTGGGTTGGATCATGTATCGATGGGGGATTGGGATTGGATCATGAATCGATGGGGGACTGGGTTGGACCATGTATCGATGGGGGATTGGGTTGGACCATGTATCGATGGGGGATTGGATTGGATCATGTATCGATGGGGGATTGGGTTGGATCATGTATCGATGGGGGATTGAGTTGGATCATGTATCGATGGGGGATTGGGTTGGATCATGTATCGATGGGGGATTGGATTGGATCATGTATCGATGGGGGATTGGGTTGGATCATGTATCGATGGGGGATTGGATTGGATGATGAATCGATGGGGGATTGGGTTGGATCATGAATCGATGAGGGATTGGATTGGATCATGTATCGATGGGGGATTGGATTGGATGATGAATCGATGGGGGATTGGATTGGATCTTGTATCGATGGGGAATTGGGTTGGATCATGTATCGATGGGGGATTGGATTGGATCTTGTATCAATGGGGGATTGGGTTGGATCAAGTATCGATGGGGGATTGGGTTGGATCATGTATCGATGGGGGATTGGATTGGATCATGTATCGATGGGGGATTGGATTGGATCATGAATCGATGGGGGATTGGATTGGATCATGAATCGATGGGGGATTGGGTTGGATCATGAATCGATGGGGGATTGGGTTGGATCATGTATCGATGGGGGATTGGATCATGTATCGATGGGGGATTGGGTTGGATCATGTATCGATGGGGGATTGGGTTGGATCATGAATCGATGGGGGATTGGGTTGGATCATGTATCGATGGGGGATTGGGATTGGATCATGAATCGATGGGGGATTGGGTTGGACCATGTATCGATGGGGGATTGGGTTGGACCATGTATCGATGGGGGATTGGATTGGATCATGTATCGATGGGGGATTGGGTTGGATTTTGTATCGATGGGGGATTGGATTGGATCATGTATCGATGGGGGATTGGATTGGATGATGAATCGATGGGGGATTGGATTGGATCATGTATCGATGGGGGATTGGGTTGGATCATGTATCGATGGGGGATTGGATTGGATCATGTATCGATGGGGGATTGGATTGGATGATGAATCGATGGGGGATTGGGTTGGATCATAAATCGATAGGGGATTGGATTGGATCATGTATCGATGGGGGATTGGGTTGGATCATGTATCGATGGGGGACTGGATTGGATGATGAATCGATGGGGGATTGGGTTGGATCATGAATCGATGAGGGATTGGATTGGATCTTGTATCGATGGGGGATTGGGTTGGATCATGTATCGATGGGGGATTGGATTGGATCTTGTATCAATGGGGGATTGGGTTGGATCATGTATCGATGGGGGATTGGGTTGGATCATATATTGATGGGGGATTGGATTGGATCATGTATCGATGGGGGATTGGATTGGATCATGAATCGATGGGGGATTGGATTGGATCATGAATCGATGGGGGATTGGGTTGGATCATGAATCGATGGGGGATTGGGTTGGATCATGTATCGATGGGGGATTGGATCATGTATCGATGGGGGATTGGGATTGGATCATGAATCGATGGGGGATTGGGATTGGATCATGAATCGATGGGGTATGGGATTGGATCATGTATCGATGGGGGATTGGGTTGGATCATGAATCGATGGGGGATTGGGTTGGACCATGTATCGATGGGGGATTGGGTTGGACCATGTATCGATGGGGGATTGGATTGGATCATGTATCGATGGGGGATTGGGTTGGATCATGTATCAATGGGGAATTGAGTTGGATCATGTATCGATGGGGGATTGGGTTGGATCATGTATCGATGGGGGATTGGGTTGGATCATGTATCGATGGGGAATTGGGTTGGATCATGTATCGATGGGGGATAGGGTTGGATCATGTATCGATGGGGGATTGGGTTGGATCATGTATCGATGGGGGATTGGGTTGGATCATGTATCGATGGGGGATTGGGTTGGATCATGAATCGATGGGGGACTGGATTGCATCATGAATCGATGGGGGATTGGGTTGGATCATGTATCGATGGGGGATTGGATTGGATCATGTATCGATGGGGGATTGGGTTGGATCATGAATCGATGGGGGATTGGGTTGGATCATGTATCGATGGGGGATTGGACTGGATCATGTATCGATGCGGGATTGAATTGGATCATGAATCGATGGGGGATTGGATTGGATCATGAATCGATGGGGGATTGGGTTGGATCATGAATCGATGGGGGATTGGGTTGGATCATGTATCGATGGGGGATTGGATCATGTATCGATGGGGGATTGGGTTGGATCATGTATCGATGGGGGATTGGGTTGGATCATGAATCGATGGGGGATTGGGTTGGATCATGTATCGATGGGGGATTGGGTTGGACCATGTATCGATGGGGGATTGGGTTGGACCATGTATCGATGGGGGATTGGGATTGGATCATGTATCGATGGGGGATTGGGATGGATCATAAATCGATGGGGGATTGGGATTGGATCATGTATCGATGGGGGATTGGGATTGGATCATGTATCGATGGGGGATTGGATTGGATCATGAAACGATGGGGGATTGGGATTGGATCATGTATCGATGGGGGATTGGATTGGATCATGTATCGATGGGGGATTGGGTTGGATCATGAATCGATGGGGGATTGGGATTGGATCATGAAACGATGGGGGATTGGGATTGGATCATGAAACGATGGGGGATTGGGATTGGATCATGTATCGATGGGGGATTGGATTGGATCATGTATCGATGGGGGATTGGGTTGGATCATGTATCGATGGGGGATTGGGTTGGATCATGAATCGATGGGGGATTGGGATTGGATCATGTATCGATGGGGGATTGGGTTGGATCATGTATCGATGGGGGATTGGATTGGATCATGTATCGATGGGGGATTGGGATTGGATCATGAATCGATGGGGGATTGGGATTGGATCATGAATCGATGGGGTATGGGATTGGATCATGTATCGATGGGGGATTGGGTTGGATCATGAATCGATGGGGGATTGGGTTGGATCATGTATCGATGGGGGATTGGATTGGCTCATGTATCGATGGGGGGATTGGATTGGATCATGTATCGATGGGGGGATTGGATTGGATCATGTATCGATGGGGGATTGGGTTGGATCATGTATCGATGGGGGATTGGATTGGATCATGTATCGATGGGGGATTGGATTGGATCATGTATCGATGGGGGATTGGATTGGATCATGTATCGATGGGGGATTGGATTGGATCATGTATCGATGGGGGATTGGGTTGGATCATGTATCGATGGGGGATTGGGTTGGATCATGAATCGATGGGGGATTGGGATTGGATCATGTATCGATGGGGGATTGGGTTGGATCATGTATCGATGGGGGATTGGATTGGATCATGTATCGATGGGGGATTGGGATTGGATCATGAATCGATGGGGGATTGGGATTGGATCATGAATCGATGGGGTATGGGATTGGATCATGTATCGATGGGGGATTGGGTTGGATCATGAATCGATGGGGGATTGGGTTGGACCATGTATCGATGGGAGATTGGGATTGGATCATGAATCGATGGGGGATTGGGTTGGATCATGTATCGATGGGGGATTGGGATTGGATCATGAATCGATGGGGGATTGGGTTGGATCATGTATCGATGGGGGATTGGATTGGATCATGAATCGATGGGGGATTGGGTTGGATCATGTATCGATGGGGGATTGGATTGGCTCATGTATCGATGGGGGGATTGGATTGGATCATGTATCGATGGGGGGATTGGATTGGATCATGTATCGATGGGGGATTGGGTTGGATCATGTATCGATGGGGGATTGGATTGGATCATGTATCGATGGGGGGATTGGATTGGATCATGTATCGATGGGGGATTGGATTGGATCATGTATCGATGGGGGATTGGATTGGATCATGTATCGATGGGGGATTGGGTTGGATCATGTGTCGATGGGGGGATTGGATTGGATCATGTATCGATGGGGGATTGGATTGGATCATGTATCGATGGGGGATTGGGTTGGATCATGTATCGATGGGGGATTGGATTGAATCATGAATCGATGGGGGATTGGATTGGATCATGTATCGATGGGGGATTGGATTGGATCATGAATCGATGGGGGATTGGATTGAATCATGAATCGATGGGGGATTGGATTGGATCATGATTCGATGGGGGATTGGATTGGATCATGTATCGATGGGGGATTGGGTTAGACCATATGGATTGGATCGGTGTGGGGAGGGGTGGGGTGAGGTCAGATATACACTCAGACAGCAGTTGCGCGGGGTGGGGGGGCTGTGAGGGTGGTTGGGCCAGATATAAGTACGTACATAAGTGGAAGGGGAGGATTTAATCACACAGACAGACAGATGAGGACTGGGACACCTACAGGCAGACACAGATGGGTGAGCAAGCAGTGAACCCTTGCAGGATTTGCCAAAGGAAAGAAATTGTTGCAATCTTCACATTTCTTGTTATAAATAATATGAAATGAAGTTCAGGAAGAGCGGTGCCTTATAAAAGATACTGGCGAGGGCACGGTGTGGGAGATGATGTTGTGGGGAATTATTGAATCAAATCCATCATATTCTGCATTGCCCGTCCCCAGGGCATGCAGCCCTATCTGTCAAAGCCACCACATTAGCTTGTCCTTTTCGCAGGTCCCGATGCACTGTTGCTGCAGACAGCAAGTACTGACTTCTACTGAACACATTAGCCCATCCAGTGGCCTATGACACCAAAGTAACTTAACCCTGTCCTAGCCAGTCTCTTACCCACATGGCTTCAGTGATGCACCTTCTGCCAAGCCCCAACGCTGACTCTGTGGGCCAGGATCGGAGCTTTGCGCTGGGGGGCAGGATTAGGGTTTGGGTCCTGGTGTTTGTTTTGCCGCTGATTAATTAAAATTAATTGAAAACCTGAATAACTTGTGTCCTCACAGGATGCGGAAATAAGTGCAATAATGGTGTTCTGTTGTCAAAAAGATTTTTTTGGTGACAATTTTAATAAAACACTAGTTGAGGTCCCATGGCATTGCAGATGGTAAATCGGAGAACTTGGCTCTCTCCCTACGTATCGGTTCTGCCTTCGTGGTGCTGTTTCTCTCGGTCCCCCTCCACTGCTTTTGCTTCTTTCTTTTTTCTTCACTATCTGTCCTCTTCTGCTTTTAGTCACAGAGTCATAACGGCACAGAAGGAGGCCATTTGGCCCATCGAGTCCGTGCCAGCTCTCTGTAGAGCAATCCAGTCAGTCCCATTCCCCCGCTCTATCCCCGTAGCCCTGCAAGTTTATTTCCCTCAAGTGCCTATCCAGTCTCCCCTTGAAAACATTGAGTGTCTCCGCTTCCACCACTTCCGTCGGCAGCGAGTTCCAGGTCCTCACCACTCGCTGCGTAAAAAAGATTTTCCTCACTTCTCCCCTGTATCTCTTGCCCAAAACCTTAAATCTGTGTCCCCTAATCCTTGTACCATCAACTAGTGGGAATAGCCTTTCCCCGTCTAGCCTATCCAAACCCGTCATAGAGTCATAGAGTTATACAGCACAGAAAGAGGCCCTTCAGCCCATCGTGTCCGTGCCGGCCATCAAGCCCTGTCTATTCTAATCCCATATTCCAGCACTTGGTCCGTAGCCTTGTATTCTATGGCGTTTCAAGTGCTCATCTAAATGCTTCTTGAATGTTGTGAGGGTTCCTGCCTCTACCACCCTTTCAGGCAGTGAGTTCCAGATTCCAACCACCCTCTGGGTGAAAAAGTTTTTCCTCAAATCCCCTCTAAACCTCCTGCCCCTTACCTTGAAACTATGCCCCCTGGTTATTGACCCCTCTACTAAGGGGAAAAGTTCCTTTCTATCTACCCTATCTATGCCCCTCATAATTTTGTACACCTCAATCAGGTCCCCCCTCAGCCTTCTCTGCTCTAAGGAAAACAACCCCAGCCTGTCCAGTCTCTCTTCATAGCTGAAGCGCTCCAGCCCAGGTAACATCCTGGTGAATCTCCTCTGCACCCTCTCCAATGCAATCACATCCTTCCTATAGTGTGGCGACCAGAACTGCACACAGTATTCCAGTTGTGGCCTAACTAGCGTTTTGTACAGCTCCATCATAACCTCCCTGCTCTTATACTTTATGCCTCGGCTAATGAAGGCAAGTATCCCATACGCCTTTTTAACCACCTTATCTACCTGTCCTGCTGCCTTCAGGGATCTATGTACATGCACACCAAGGTCCCTCTGATCCTCTGTCCTTCCTAGGATCCTACCATTCATTGTGTATTCCCTTGCCTTGTTAGTCATCTCAAAATGCATCACCTCACACTTTTCAGGGTTAAATTCCATTTGCCACTGTTCTGCCCATCTGACCAATCCCTCTATATCGTCCTATAGCCTGAGGCTTCCCTCCTCGCTATTTACCACTCCACCAATTTTCGTGTCATCTGCGAACTTACTGGTCATACCTCCTACATTCATATCTAAATCATTAATGTACACTACAAACAGCAAAGGACCCAGCACCGATCCCTGCGGTACACCACTGGACACAGGCTTCCAGTCACAAAAACAACCTTCGACCATCACCCTCTGCCTCCTGCCACTAAGCCAATTTTGGATCCAATGTGCCAAATTGCCCTGGATCCCATGGGCTCTTACCTTCTTGACCAGTCTCCCATGCAGGACTTTGTCAAAAGCCTTACTGAAGTCCATGTAGACTACATCAACTGCACTACCCTCATCCACACACCTAGTCACCCCCTCGAAAAATTCAATCAAATTGGTTAGACATGATCTCCCCCTGACAAAGCTATGCTGACTATCCTTGATTAATCCTTGCCTCTCCAAGTGGAGACTAATTCTGTCCCTCAGAATTTTTTCCAATAATTTCCCTGCCACTGATGTTAGGCTCACTGGCCTGTAATTCCCTGGTTTATCCCTGCTACCCTTCTTGAATAATGGTACTACGTTAGCTGTCCTCCAGTCCTCTGGCACCTCCCCTGTGGCCAGAGAGGTTCTGAAAATTTGTGTCAGAGCCCCTGCAATCTCCTCCGTTGCCTCACACAGCAGCCTGGGATACATCTCGTCTGGGCCTGGGGATTTATCCACTTTTAAGCCTGCTAAAACCGCTTGTATATAATCTTGTACACCTCTATCAAATCACCCCTCAACCTCCTTTGCTCTAATGAAAACAAATCCAGCTTCTCCAACCTGTCCTTGTAGCTAAGATCCCCCATCCCCGGAATCATTTTGTTAAATCTCCTCTGCACTTTCTCAAAGGCCTTCACATCCTTCCTAAAGTGTGATGACCAGAACTGGACGCAATACAGTTGTGGCCTAACCAGCGCTTTATAAAGGTTCAGCATAATTTCTCTACTTTTGTACTCAATACCTCTATTTATGAAGCCCAAGATCCCATATGCTTTGCTAACCACTATCTCAATATGTCCTGCCACCTTCAGGGACCTATGCACCTTAACTCCCAGGTTCCTCTGTCCCTGCACACTCTTTAAAACTGTGCCATTCAGTATATATTGCCTCTCCCTGTTCCTTCTGCCAAAATGCATCACCTCACACTTCTGCTAGTCTTTCTATGTCCTGTTGCAGTCAACTGGTATCATCCTCACTGTTTGCCACACCCCCAAGTTTGGTGTCATCGGCAAATTTAGAAATTCTACTCTGTATTCCAATATCCAGGTCATTTATATATATATCAAAAAAAGCAGTGGCCCCAGCACTGACCCTTGGGGAACACCACTGTCTATCATCCTCCAGTCTGAAAAACAGCCATTTACCACAACTCGCTGTTTTCTGTCCTTAAGCTAATTCCTTATCCAAGCTGCCACTGATCCACCTATTCCATGAGCCTCAATTATATTAACCAGCCTTCTGTGTGGTACTTTATCAAATGCCTTCCTAAAATCCATGTAGACAACATCCATTGCATTCCCTTCATCAATCCTCCCTGTTACTTCATCAAAAAATTCTCTCTATTTTTTTCCTTTCTCTTTACCTTATGGCTGGGAGCTAGTGGGTGGGCAGTGTAGTGTGGTGGAGAAAGGAGCCACCAGAGGCTACAGGCTGCAGTTTGGGTGGCCCTCCCTACCTATCCCCTCAAGTTTCTCCCATCCCCTTGTTCGCAATACCACCTCTACCTCTTTCCCTTTGAACTACACTCTCAACCCATGTAGCCACTCCTGCCCCTTGCTCCACCGTTACTCATCTCACCCTTAACCCTCCATCCACTCCCCAAACCTCTACTCACTCTTGTCAAGGGCAGGTAGTGAAAGACAAGATGCTCTCTCATGCTCAACTGGTTTCCTTCACTTCTTGTGTCCTCCCTGTTTTCCTCAAATAGGCTTTGTTTGCTTTCGAAATTTAATATTTATTTTTTTATAAATGAAATCAATTTAGAATGAGGGAATGCACTCTCTCTCTCTGTCTTACAGGTGTTAGCAATCATGACAATTACCATTTCTAACTGAAGGCAAATCACAAGTGAGATAATTAGCTGGCTTCAAAATTAAACTGATTTGTATTTTTGAAAAATGAACTCACATTAGCATGAGCAAAGATACATACTTTGGGGGAGAAATTCAGTATCGCCCCATTTGGGGCGCAATTATCGGCCGGGCGCAAAGATTAGCGCCTGCCGCTAATTATCGCCACCGACTGCAAACTTGACTTTTATCGCCCCTGGAGGTGATTGCAGCGCTAAATCAGGCGCTGCACACCTGTCTTAAGGCGCAAAGGCCGAGGAGCGAGGCGCTAACTCAGAGCGCTGGCGAAGCTCATATAATGTCAGTCAGCAATGGAACACACACACAATGGCACGGGCCAGTTCTTAAAGGGGATGGTTAATCTTGCTTTCCATCCACATCCTGCTCATTGCAGCCTTGAATCTCGGCCTGGAGAGACCTGCACATCAAATCTGCTGGAAAGAACAATGGAGAGTACCAGGCAAAGAGCTCAGAGTGCAGCCCCCACAGTCTCTTCTAAATCGATACAAGGAATGGCAAATCAAAATGAACCTGCAAAGTGCTGCTCAGTACCCAAAACTCCTTCACACAATGTTGAATCTCTCCAGAAGTCTCTCTCTCTCTCTCTCTCAGAATGCGTAGTTCAAAAATGGCACCAACAATAAAAGGCAGAAAGCAGTCACCTTTAAATAGCGCTCCCCTTTCCCTTCATGACTGCAAAACGCTCCCCTCAACCTGTCGTTGCTAGCATCAGGCGGTAAGGCAGGGGGCGCCACTCAATATCCGCTCCGGGGCGATACCGGGGCGTTGCGCACTCGACTGACGTCACGATCTGCCGGCGCAGGAGATCGTGGCGGTAGTGTTTAGCGCCGCCGCAAAATGTCTAGTTAATTTCGCGAGCGGCGCAAACTTCGCCGTGCCTGGGCGCCAGATGCTTTGCGCCCCATTAGCGCCCTCTTAAGGCGCTAACGGGAGGCGCAACCAACTGAATTTTTCCCCCTTTATCTCTTAGCTTAATGTGTTTTCTGAAGTTCATAGAACACAACACAAAAGGTGCAATATGTGTGCAATCATTATACTGGGATTTTTCTCTCTCTCTTCAGAGTGCACAAAAATACACACATAGCCTCTCAGTTTTTCTTAAAAAAATACATACTCAATATGACTTAACTTGAATAAAGCTTTTGAAATTTCTCCTCTGGGCTATCTTCAAATAATTTGAGAAAAACAGCTGAGCAAAAAGAGCTGGAAGCTAATTGCAGTATAGCTGACGGAACAGTTGCTGATGCGTCCTGCGAAATACGAGTTAGTGCAAGCGACAAAACTGATGGAACGACTCCCTGCTCATCAGAGCAGTGATTCTCAAACTGGCGTCCGCGGACCCCTGGGGATCATTCGAGACTTTCCAAGGGGGTCCGTGAACTAAACCGCCTCCGTCACAATTTTCATTGATTTGAGGATATTTAAAAAAAAACAATGGGTGATGGAGAGCCAGTCGTTGCGGAGCGGCCGGGACGCTGCTGAGCGGGGCGGTGAATGGCCACCATGACGGCAGCAGCAGGAGAGGAGGAAGAGAAGGAGGGAGGGCAAAAGACCGCGGGCCAGCAGCGGCCACAAGGCCACCGCCAGCAACAGGAGGTGGAGGCAGGAAAGCAAAGGGCCAACTGTTCGGAAAGGAACCGACCGCCTGGAAAGAAAGATTCCGTCCCGACTACCAGCCCGCTGCGGCAGCGCTGGGACACGGCCAAAAAGAACAAGTCCTGTAAGTCGGACATACATTCTGTGGTAACACAATACAGCTTCCTGTGACTCGAACTTTATTGCATCACTTCCTGTGATTAGTCCAGGATAAATACGGGACTGATCAGTTGGATCCTGGAGAGGCATAGAGTAAGACCTCTTTTGTATGTAGCAGCTTTTTAGTTGATTAAAGCTTACTTTAAGTTCACCACGCGTAAGGCTCATTCTTACGACAATTTAATCAACTTTGAAAAACTTCGCACTCAAACTTTTTGGACGAACTCGGAACTAAGGATCCAGGGAATCACCCATCATGGAAAACATCCTTAAACCATCGCGTCTTGACTTGGACTCAAACACCCCAGCAGCCGGTAAGGTGTGGAATCACTGGTATCGCACGTTTGACAATTTTCTCGAATATTGCAAGGCTGATGATGACACAAAGTTGCGGATACTCATCAACTGTGTCACTCCGAATGTATTTCAGTATGTTGAGGAATGGGGCAGTTACGAGGAGGCAATTCGGACGCTTAAAAGACTATATACTAAGACACCGAATGAGGTCTATGCCAGACATCTACTAGCTACAGCCCAACAAGGGCCGGAGGAATCCATTGATAAATTCCTCCAAGAGCTTCGCAGACTTAGTATGGACTGTAACTTTCAGGCGGCCTCAGCTGAGCTGTACCGTGAAGAAATGATCCGTGATGCTTTCATCTGCGGGCTTGCCTCCCCATTTATACGCCAGCGTCTACTGGAAAGTAAGACACTTGAGCTTCAGAGAGCTTATGACATGGCTTGCTCTCTAGATCTGGCAAAAAGAAATGCAGACCTTTATACAGTGCCCAGACCTCGGTCTGCTGCCTTAACTACAGTCAGGCAATTTAAGAGGCCACAGGTGAACTCTAATAGGGAGGACTTTATCCCTGACGATCAATCTGATGACTTCACTGATGAAGAGGATGATGACCCCACTGTGGCAGCCTCTTGGCAATCTAAGAAATGCTTCTTTTGTGGTGATGAGTTTCACCCTCGGAAATTCTGCCCTGCTCGCAATGCGTTTTGCAGTCATTGCAACAAAAAGGGTCATTTTGCAAAGGTTTGCCTATCAAGAGCCTCTACGAGGGCTTATCAAGCTAAGTCCTACCGAACTGCCCCGGTAAGGGCCTATCAAGATGTTCCGGCTAAAATCTATCGTGCTTCCTCTCGGGTTTTCTCTCGAAGAAACACACCTAGAGTTTCAGCCACTCTTTGTGCAACGACACCAATTACAGCTGCTTGTCCTCAGAACCTATTCCATGCAGCTACAAAAGCATCAATTAATGGACATACTTTAGATGCCTTAATTGACTCAGGTAGCACTGATAGTTTCATTAGGGAACAGATTGTTGCAGAGTTAAAGCTACATGTTTTCCCATCGGACCAGGCAATTGCGATGGCTCAGTCATCACTTAATACCAGAATTTCTGGCTTTTGTATGGTTGAAATAACACTTAATGGTCACAGGTATCCCTCCACCCGGCTTTCGGTGCTCAAGGACTTATGTAGTGATCTTATCTTAGGGCTGGATTTTCAAAAGCAGCATAAGAAGCTCACCATTGAGTTCGGCGGATCCAAACCTGAACTCACTATTTCTAATATACGACCTCGATTACCGTTCTGTGCATTGTCAGCAGCTTCACTGGATGAACCCTCACTGTTTACCAGTATCCCTCCTCGATGCAAACCGATTATAACAAAGTCACGACGTTTCAGTCAGGAAGACCAGTCTTTTATTGCGGCTGAGATTTCTCGGCTTTTAGCAGAGGATATCATCGAGCCTTGTTCGTCGCCATGGCGCGCCCAGGTCGTTATTGTTAAG
Source organism: Squalus acanthias (assembly GCA_030390025.1). Lineage (NCBI taxonomy): Eukaryota > Metazoa > Chordata > Chondrichthyes > Squaliformes > Squalidae > Squalus > Squalus acanthias. Next base: position 157,137 of record JASTWF010000585.1, read on the forward strand.
AACCCTCTACAACCTCACAAGAAACGGCTGTGCATTGACTATTCACAGACCATCAATCAATATACGGACTTGGACGCATACCCATTGCCGCGCATCGATGATATGGTTAATAAACTGGCTGAGTACACGGTGTTCTCAACATATGATCTGAAAAGTGCCTATCATCAGGTACCCTTGAAGGTCTCAGACAAGCAGTATACGGCCTTTGAAGCCAATGGACGGCTGTATCAATTTCGTCGCCTCCCCTTTGGGGTCACTAATGGAGTGGCTGTCTTCCAGCGAGCAATGGATGACCTGGTCAAACAGGAAGACTTGAAGGATACGTTTCCTTATCTGGACAATATTACTGTCGCAGGTCGCAATCAGCGGGAACATGACGCCAATCTCCAACGATTTTGGGATGCACTCCAGCACCGTAATTTGACATTAAATGCGGCTAAATCCATTGAGTCACAACCAACCATCAACATCCTTGGCTATTGTGTGGGCAATGGCATCATTAAACCTGACCCTGAAAGGCTTCGCCCACTCCAAGAGCTCCCGCCACCTAAGAATCCGGCCTCCTTGCGCCGGGCCCTCGGCCTGTTTGCATACTATGCTAAATGGATTCCTAACTTCTCGGACCGAATCCAACCTCTACTGAAGGCCAGCACATTCCCACTAGACACAGCGGCTGTTGCAGCCTTTAACCTCCTGAAAAAACAGTTGGAGAAAGCGGCTCTTCACTCCATCGATGAGAGTCTTCCTTTTGTTGTTGAGTGTGATGCCTCGGAGGTGGCGATCTCGGCCACTCTGAATCAGGAAGGTCGTCCGGTGGCATTTTTGTCCAGGACTTTTCAAGGGGCTGAGCTACATTATCCTCCAGTCGAGAAAGAAGCTACAGCCATCATAGAGGCAGTACGGAAGTGGACTCATCTCCTAGCTCGCCAGCACTTTACCTTAATCACGGACCAGCGATCGGTCGCCTTCATGCTCGATAATCGAAAACGGACCAAAATTAAAAATAATAAAATCCAGCTTTGGCGGCTGGAATTGGCCTCTTTTGGTTACACCATCCACTATCGACCTGGCAAGGAGAATGTGGCTCCAGATACCCTCACACGAGCATTCTGCTCCGCCATGGCACCCTCTACGCTCGTAGACATCCATGATGGGTTGTGTCATCCGGGCGTTACTCGCATGCTACACTTCGTGCGGTCCCGAAATCTCCCATTCTCTACCGGGGATGTAAAGAAGATGTGCTCGGACTGCAGAGTCTGTGCGGAATTGAAACCTCAGTTTTTCCGCCCCTCGGGTGGTATACTCATACATGCGACCCAACCAATGCAACGGCTTAGCATCGATTTTAAGGGGCCGTTGCCCTCTTCAACTCGCAACACTTATCTATTGACCATGGTCGATGAGTATTCCCGTTTTCCGTTTGCCTTTCCCTGCCCCAATATGCTGACGACCACGGTTATCAGCTGCCTTGAGCAGGTATTTGCTTTCTGTGGCATGGCATCCTATGTTCATTCGGATCGGGGCCCTTCTTTTATGTCAGGAGAACTCAAGGCCTATCTCTCGGAACGGGGTATTGCTGCCAGCAGAACGACGCCTTATCATCCGGTCGGGAATGGGCAAGTCGAGCGTTTTAACGCTATCATCTGGAATGCGGTACGTCTGGCTTTGAGATCCCGGGGCCTACCCAACCAGCAATGGGAAGCAGTACTTCCAGACGCATTACACTCCACACGGTCCCTCCTTTCGACCGCCACAAATACGACGCCTCATGAACGGTTCTTCCGATTTCAGCATCGCTCATCCTATGGGATATCTCTCCCGTCGTGGCTGACTGCACCGGGACCAGTGCTACTCCGAAGATATGTCCGGGCGTCTAAGAATGACCCCCTGGTAGATGAGGTTGAGCTCACTGACGTCAACCCTACCTACGCCTATATTCGGTATCCTGACGGTCGGGAATCTACTGTGTCATTGCGGGATCTGGCTCCCTGCCCGCCGAAACATAGAGGGACACCAGGGGATGATATTGTACCAGGCACATCTCTGGGCTCGCCAGGTGCCTCTCATCACGATCTGGATCTGACGCCGGCTGGTACCTCACTCCAGCGTGCCGACCTGGGGCAGACTGACTATGAGCCCGTCGGGGCTCGCACGCGCAGCCACGATCCACCCCGTACCATACGCTCGGAAACGGATCTGCCACAGCCCTGCCCGACACCCGTTCGGGCACCAGTACACAGTCAGGATCGTCATGACCCCTCACAGAGCGGGCTGGATCACTCGGACTCTGGTCCACGGCCCGCGGCGGGTAAACGGGCTAGGGGCCCTCTACCGCTACGAGAACCCAAACGGGTGCGGCTCTCCCTCGTCCGGCGGCTACGAAATGGAGGGAGCATCCCGGCCTCCTAATCTTTTTGGGGGGGGAGAATGTGGTAACACAATACAGCTTCCTGTGACTCGAACTTTATTGCATCACTTCCTGTGATTAGTCCAGGATAAATACGGGACTGATCAGTTGGATCCTGGAGAGGCATAGAGTAAGACCTCTTTTGTATGTAGCACCTTTTTAGTTGATTAAAGCTTACTTTAAGTTCACCACGCGTAAGGCTCATTCTTACGACACATTCCATTAGATCTGTCTGTCTGTGGGCAAGGGCTGGCCAAGGAGCAAACCTGACAGAATAATCTGGGCAGCACTTGAGTACACTGAATAACCACGGCATTTGTAATTTTCAGAAATCAGTGCTTTAAAATCACTCTCACTTTCCACATACATACTTGAGGGATTCCCGTTTAGTAAGTGTCACCATAGCCATATTGCAATACACTGAAGTGCTACATGGAAAACACTCTTTACATGCAGCACTTTCATGAGTATTAGATAGTATCATTTAGATGGGAGGGGGGGTCCACGATTACTAATCCATTTGAAAAGGGGTCCTTCAACCTAAGAAGTTTAAGACCCACTGCATTAGCAAACCTGCCTGGTCTTTATTTCCAGGCGGGCTGTATTATGGGCAGGCCATCCACTCCGTCAGTTTATTGCTCAGGTGGAGAAGGTGAAAACTGCTCCCCATGATCAGTTTGGGAAGTGGAAATATTGCACACCCGGTGCTGTATGACGTGCCCTTCTGACTTGTGCAGCACAGACGTATGATTCCTGTCAAACCCAATTCAGAGAGAACCACTCCATCCTCATGGAAAAGTCTGACTGTTGTGGCTTGGAAATAACTAATTCTGTAAACAGTTTTGCCCTTGATCGGTTAAAATGAGCTCTTTAGTCATTGGAATGTGCTTTTGTTTGTGAAGAGTGGAATTTATTGTATTATTCATGACTGCACATAGCCATTTCAAGGCTATTCAGAGACTTTATGATGGCGTACTGTCATTTTAACTGTGCGGTGGAGCATGTTTATGGCATTCTGCTCATGGCAAATATCCCAGAAATGTTACTAGCTTATCAAAACAAGTATTGGGAAGTTCGAGCTTCCCTCACGGTGATTAAAATATGTTTAGTTTAATGACTGGAGCGACACTTGACCTGTGGGAAAAATCACATCTCCCGAAAAAGAAAAATGACACAACAAACTGAAACTTTGTCATCTCTGCTGCTCATCGCTGTCCGGTGACCCCTATTGCAAAGGGCACGTGTGTGGGGCATTGAGTGAGGACAGGATTTGGCTCGGCTGTGAGGGTCCTTCAAGACCAAACAAATTATCAACACGCACTGTCTTGGCTCACAGCTGAAGGGGGTCCACCTGGACAAGGAGCCAGAGGTCGGCCAGTCGGGAGTTGGCAGCCTCTGTGGCGGAGGGGCGAAATTCCAGGGGGGGGGGGGGAAATATCCAATCACGATTAATTTTCCCCATTTCTTGCATCGCAATAGCACCGGAGCACTGAACCAATTCCAGTTCTTCTCCTAACAATTCCTTGCAGTCCTGCCTCTGCTCTGCAGCGCAGAGTGTGCGAGAATTAACTCGTTCAGAATAGAAAAGGAGAAAAATTCCTTCGCAGAGTTCAAGTGAAGAGGGAGGTTCACACTAAGCAGTTACATCTCTGCCAAACTAAAGGCATGATATGGAGATGCCGGCGTTGGACTGGGGTGGACAAAAATGAGAAGTCGCACAACACCAGGTTATAGTCCAACAGATTTATTTAATTTTACAAGCTTTCGAAGCAGTTCGCTCCTTCGTCAGGTAAGTTAGCAGTGAGTGCTAAACTAAACTAAAGGCAAGCACAGGCGACAGGCGGAAGTGGTCAGGGACCTTATTCCACGATGAATGAAGAATGTAACTGCTTGGTGTTAAAACACATCACTTTCTCGATTTCCAAGAGGCAACCCACTATCTGTAATGTATTAGTCTCCAATTTGCAGGTGAGGTATAGGAGCGAATAACACACGTGGACTATGAATCATATCTGTTGTGTCTGAGTCCCTCAGCTGCCGATGAGGCGTTCTCACTTCTTGGTCAGAATTGTATTCACACCTCACCAATTAGAGAAACAGCAATTAAGCCGAAGGCAAAATAATACAGATAAAACTGCAATTATTCAATTATTTTACAATTGTCTGTTCTGCCCTTTAATCTTGAATAATGTGACAGTTAAGTGCTCTAAATGGCTCATTTGAAAAATGCACTGCCCAGGGTTGTAGTTAAGCACAGAGAGCGGGAAAGAGCCAGGTTTGATCGCTGAGATAAGCTAAGGTTGCATTAAGGGTGCGACAATTAGCCTCAGCTCTCCTGGGCAAGGCTGTGGCCAATCAACCAGGCTTGATGCTCCTGGTCACTATCCAGCAAAAGTGTGACCATTTGGGCGTTGAGTGAGAATGACTCGGGCTCGCCTGTAACGCGTTCCTTCAGAAATTACTGAGAGAAAAGTGGGAACAATTGGTGATCGCCAGCAAAGCAGTCAGTGTCACCGCCAACTGCTTGTTAACGGCCGCCCGAAATGGCCGCAGCACTAACCGACCTAAATTAGTGTGGGGGGCATGGAGGTAGATGGCGCAGCGCTAACCTTAGGTGCAACGCCATCCTGGTGGTGTTGCACGAGGGATCCGGGACCAATTTGTAGTCCTGGTGCGTCTGTGTGCGAGGCTGTGACGCTCGCAGTGCACTGTGAGCAGTGAGGAGCTCTGAAATTTAAAGGGGCCATGCACATGGAAGCAAGGGAAAATACAATGCACTGATTCAATACATTTATCAGCCCTTTCCGTCTTTTTACAAATATTCAATATTTAAAAGAAGTTCCAAATGTGATTATTCAGCTCTTAAAGCTGAATTACCTTCCTAACATGAACAAATGGGAAAACTGCCTCAGCACTAACACAAATGGCTCAGCAAGCCGGGGAAGGGGCACCCAGGGTCTCACACGCAGCACTCCAGCTTTGTGCAATGGGTCAACACTGCAAGAGTGGCCCTCTACCCACAGGGGCCAGGACGCCCTCCAGAAAGAACGATGTGGGAATACGTTACCAAGGCTGTCACTGCCAGCAGTGTCACCCCCACCACCTGGCTCCAGTGCCCAAAGAAGCTTCATGACCTCAGACCACTGGTCAAGGTCAGTGAATGCATCTTCAAAAGCCGTCTCCTACCAACTGCACCATTAGCCTCACACACTGCTCAATGCACAACACCCAATCACTCACCTACCAACAATCTGCACCAATGATGAGGCACATCTCCCATTCCTAGCCTCACCTCACCCCCTTGGAGGAGATGGTGCAGGCCATTCTTGGCAGAGGCATGGCTGAGCCCTTGGCCAGCAGCAGAGCTGAAGGGATACAAGATGTGGGTATCCTTGTACGTTATCTCCCTTCTGGCATGCACTTCTAGGTTTCCTGTCCTCCCGTCAGCACAACTCCACCCTTGTGTCTTCCTCATTTGACACACCCAAGGAATGTAGCCTGCCCAGCCAGTGGGTCAACAAGAAGAGGGAGTCTGCCCAGCCAGTGGGTCAACAAGAAGAGGCAGCCTGCCCAGCCAGTGGGTCAACAAGAAGAGGCAGCCTGCCCAGCCAGTGGGACCACAGACGGATAATTCCATCCCCGATATCCCGGCCACAAAGGGGCTGTGTGGGATGCATCCTTCTGTCTGATTCCTCCTCTTCTGCGTCTTCCTCTTCCCTCTGCAAGCGGATGCTGTAAATGTGAAATGACAGCATAAGATGCTGCAAATACTCAGTTGGTCAGGCAACAAGTCGACCTGAGACGTGAACTCCACGGATGTAGCGTGACCTGCTGAGTATTCGCAGCATGTTCTGTCTTCTCAAAGGCGTTCACTTACCATCCGAGCCCTTGCAAGCATCCAGCAGCACTCGCAAAACACTTTAAAAAAATGTTCACAACCACCACTTCAATAAAATCCAAAAAACCAAGACCAAACCCTTCCATTCAAAATTACCTGATTGATGTGTGTGTCCATTTAACAGCTGCAGATATCGCCCGTCAGCGTCTGTCAGCCTGCTCGAATGCCAGATTAACCTGGCGTGCTTAGGACCCAGCACTGAATTGAGCGCGAGGGTCGAAGTTCGCGTAGGTGACGTTAAGTTGCAAAGGGGCCCATGAATATGGCAGCCGTCGTGGGGACCGCCTCCAACTGGCGCAAGAGCAGCGGCCGCCATTTTTCCGTGAATCGCTGGCGCGAACAGGTGGTAGTAAGTATATGAATTTCTCGCCCAAAAGTGTTTTATGAAAAATAGAACATTTCTTTCCAGAGGGGCAATGCAGAATAATTCTGGGTAGCTGTTGGATGCCTTCGTGAAAATTCCTGTCATTATGTTGTTGGCCCTTTTATCACCTCACACTTCAGAAGGAAAGTCATCCACTCAATCACCTCCTTCAGATCCCTCTCAGAACTGTGCAAGTAACAATCTTAATATTGCAGAAACAAGCTGCTGAAAACTGGCGTAGCAGGGTACCAGTCCGTGAGTACAGGCTACCCAGCGCGACTTCCCCATGCGAGTCGAGACGAGAATCACCAGCACACTAGCTGCGTTTGGAGCTTGTTGCAGCTGTAATGCAGGGACTGGGCGCTGCAGCGCGTTAGACAACGGCCTTTTTTATCTCGGGGAACCGTGCTTGAATCGGGGAAACAGAATGGGGATGAAAGTCTCTGCTAACTGCAAGGGTTCAGGGAGACATGCCTTTGGAGTGTCTCAGACCAGTGCATGGCGGATATGGGCCCACAACACAAAACAGCCTGAAAGGGAGTGTTTGATGGGACAGTGTAGAGGGAGCTTTACTCTGTATCTAACCCATGCTGTACCTGCCCTGGGAGTGTTTGATCCTACACTGGGTGCCTGAAATTGGAATGTGGTCCGTTCGGCCGCACTAATAATCATCACCTTGGAGAACAGGAAAAGTAACACAAGAGGTCTCACATTTATTTCAATTTCCATTTGGTTTGGTAGGGTTGTGCAATCCTGTATGTGAGATCATGCGTCCCTTACGGGATTGGTCTGTTAAAGTGGGCAATAAGCAAAATTTGACAACTCTAAAAATGTTTTTGTCTGGCCTCTCCTATCCACCGATTATCCTCAGAAATGCACATTGATTTTTCCGTGCAGTCTTTCACTAACTCCTACAACATATTGAACAGCTTATCTAATTTGCACCAAACCAACTATTTTTCTCACAGCTGTTTTCATTTCATCTTCAATTTGCTTACCTCCCATGTCTCACATTTTTGAGTAAACTTTCAGTATATCCAGGCTGCAGAAATCAAAAGCATTGATCGAATTCCAGTCTCTGCTGTTTCAGGTTGCAGCCAAACTTGTGATGTGAAACATTTGATAATGAAACTCTGAAGATGGCCACCAGGGACCTGGGGTCTCTCAAAGCCGGGCTGGGTGTGCTGGTGTATCTTAAGCAAGTCATCAGCACAGCTAGTGGGACGTAACCTTTGATAAGGTGCCACATAAAAGGTTGCTACGCAAGAGGTCTCATGGGGCTAGGGGTAATATATTAGCATGGATAGAGGATTGGTTAATGGACAAAAAGCAAAGAGTAGGGATGAACGGGTCATTTTCCGGTTGGCGGGCTATAACTAGTGGGGTGCCGCAAGGATCAGTGCCTGGGGCCTCAGCTATTTACAATCTGTATTAATGACTTAGATGAAGGGACCGTGTGCAATGTATCCAAGTTTGCTGATGATACAAAGCTAGGTGGGAAAGTAAGCTGTGAGGAGGACACAAAGGGGGAAAAATTCAGTTGGTTAGTGCCTCCCGTTAGCACCTGCAGAGGGCGGTAACGGGGTGCTGATGCAGTAGCGCCGGGCCAGGCGACTCCAGCGGCACACGGTAAATTCAGCCCCTCCCCCCATTGTGCCGCCGTTACGAGTTACTGCCGGGGACTTCAACGCCAGGCAGATCGTGACGTCAGTGAGCATGCAATGCTCACTGGGCACATGATCTGCAAAATTGATTTTTGCCACCTACCTTAGCACCTCACCCCGACAGCGACAGGGAGAGGAGGCATCAAGCAGGCGGAAGCTGGCTCCAGGGACGCTACTTAAAGGAATCATGAGTAATGAGTCGCAGCTGTCAGGTTAGTGGAGTTTCATCGCTTTCTTGTCAGTCTGACATTGTGCAACAGTTTCATTCAGTAATTTCAAGGTTCTTTTGTATCAGGAATGTTGTGGCATTTATCCTTACAAAATATCAAGCTGCTACACTTGGTTACATTAATGGGGGCTGTACTGGCAGTCGACCTGGCCCTCCAGGATCTACGGCAGAGGGAGCAGAGGCAGCGAGAAAGAGTGGAACCTCAATTTCTTTGCCAGTGGATCCTTCCAGTCTGCAACAGGAGACATAGCTAACATATCGCAGTTCGCTGTCCATCGCTGCATCCGGGAGGTCACAGAGGCTCTCTACAGTAGGAGAAGGGACTACATTTCCTTCCCCATCACCAGAAAGAAGCAGGACAAGCGTGCATGTGGCTTTGCCAGGATAGCGGGATTCCCCATGGTGCAGGGCGCCATTGACTGCACCCATGTGGCTTTGCGGGCACCACATAACAATTCTGACATCTTCCGTAACCGCAAAGGCTACCACTCACTGAATGTGCAGTTGGTGTGTGACCACACACAGCGAATCCTCAATGTCAGTGCCCGCTATCCTGGCAGCAGCCACGATGCCTTCATCCTGCGCCAGACCAGTGTGCCAGCATTCTTCCAGCCATCGCGTCAAGCTCACAGCTGGCTGCTCGGAGACAAGGGCTATCCGCTCTCCACCTAGCTCATGACACCCCTCCACAACCCCAACACTCCGGCCCAGCACTCATATAATGAGAGCCGTGTCGCCACCAGGAACATCATCGAGCAGACCATCGGCTGCTAGCAACGGTTCCGCTGCCTTGAACGCTCAGGAGAAGCCCTCCAGTACTCAGCTGAGTGGGTGTCCCATTTCGTGGTGGTCTGCTGCATGCTCCACAACTTGGCCATCACGAGGGCCCAGCCCTTGCTACCAGGGATTGCGGGATCACCTCAGGAGAAGGAAGAGGGAGAGGGGGAGGAGGACAAGGAGGAAGAGGAAGACGAGGAGGACGAGGAACTGGAGCAAGGGAGGAGGCAGCCACTCAATCAGCCTTCCAGAAGGTCGCTACGTGACCGCCTCAACAGGCTGCGGTTCGAATAAATTAAATCCCGTTGCTCACCAGATCCCCATCATTCCATCCCTGTCGCACGCCATATCACAGCGCAAAGCTAAAATGAGATACAGCAAGCAATTAGGAAGGAAATGGCATGTTGGCCTTTATTGCAAGGGGATTGGAGTACAAGAGTAAGGAAGTCTTACTACAATTGTACAGGGCTCTGGTGAGACCACACCTGGAGTACTGTGCACAGTTTTGGTCTCCTTATCTGAGGAAGGACATACTTGCCTTCAGAGGTGGTGCAACGAAGGTTCACTAGATTGATCCCTGGGATGAGAGGAGAGATTGTGTAGAATGGGCCTATAATCCCTGGACTTTAGAAGAATGAGAGGTGATCTCATTGAAACATATAAGATTCTGAAGGGGATTGACAGGGTAGATGCTGAGAGGATGTTTCTCCCTGGCTGGAGAGTCTAGAACTAGGGGGCATAGTCTCAGGATAAGGGGTCGGCCATTTAAGACTGAGATGAGGAGGAATTTCTTCACTCAGAGGGTTGTGAATCTTTGGAATTCTCTGCCCCAGAGGGCTGTGGATGCTGAGTCGTTGAGTATATTCAAGGCTGAGATAGATAGATTTTTGCACTCTAGGGGAATCAAGGGATATGGGGATCGGGCAGGAAGTGGAGTTGAGGTCGAAGATCAGCCATGATCTTATTGAATGGCGGAGCAGGCTCGAGGGGCCGTATGACCTACTCCTGCTCCTAATTCTTATGTTCTTATGTAACATGTAATATTGAGATATATTCTTCTCCCCATAATGTCAGTTGGTAGCAACCTCACCTCAGAGTCATAAGGTTGTGAGTTCAAGGACCACTCTAGAGACTTGACCACAAAATTCCAGGCTGACACTCCCAGTGCAGTACTGAGGGAGAACTGCACTGTCGGAGGGGCAGTACTGAGGGAGAGCTGCACTGTCGGAGGGGCAGTACTGAGGGAGCGCTGCACTGTCGGAGGGGCAGTACTGAGGGAGAGCTGCACTGTCGGAGGGGCAGTACTGAGGGAGAGCTGCACTGTCGGAGGGGCAGTACTGAGGGAGAGCTGCAATGTCGGAGGGGCAGTACTGAGGGACAGCTGTACTGTCGGAGGGGCAGTACTGAGGGAGCGCTGCACTGTCGGAGGGTCAGTACTGAGGGAGCGCCGCACTGTCAGAGGGTCAGTACTGAGGGAGTGCTGCACTGTTGGAGGGTCAGTACTGAGGGAGTGCCGCACTGTCAGAGGGGCAGTACTGAGGGAGCGCCGCACTGTCAGAGGGGCAGTACTGAGGGAGTGCCGCACTGTCAGAGGGTCAGTACTGAGGGAGTGCTGCACTGTCAGAGGGGCAGTGCTGAGGGAGCGCTGCACTGTCAGAGGGTCAGTACTGAGGGACAGCTGTACTGTCGGAGGGGCAGTACTGAGGGAGCGCTGCACTGTCAGAGGGTCAGTACTGAGGGAGTGCTGCACTGTTGGAGGGTCAGTACTGAGGGAGTGCCGCACTGTCAGAGGGGCAGTACTGAGGGAGCGCCGCACTGTCAGAGGGGCAGTACTGAGGGAGTGCCGCACTGTCCGAGAGGCAGTACTGAGGGAGCGCCGCACTGTCAGAGGGTCAGTACTGAGGGAGCGCTGCACTGTCAGAGGGGCAGTACTGAGGGAGCGCTGCACTGTCAGAGGGGCAGTACTGAGGGAGCGCTGCACTGTCAGAGGGTCAGTACTGAGGGAGCGCCGCACTGTCGGAGGGTCAGTACTGAGGGAGCGCCGCACTGTCGGAGGGTCAGTACTGAGGGAGCGTTGCACTGTCGGAGGGGCCGACTTTCGGATGAGACATTAGATGTCGGGTGTACATAAAAGATCCCATGGCACTATTTCGAAGAGGATCAGGGGAGTTCTCCCCAGTGTCGTGGGGCCAATATTTATCCCTCAACCAATATCACTAAAACAGATTATCTGGTCATTATCTGGTATTATCACATTGCTGTTTGTGGGAGCTTGCTGTGCGCAAATTGGCTGCCGTGTTTCCCACATTACAACAGTGACTACACTTCAAAAGTACCTCATTGGCTGTAAAGTGCTTTCTATTCTTTATAGTGAGTTTCGGCAAGCCATTTAAACATGGTGGCATCAAAGCTGAACCCCTACATGTACCATGTGTATGAAACTAAGCTAAACAGATCCTGAATGTTCCAGGTTCAATCCCGGTCTGTGCTGAGTCAGCATGTTGACTGGGACAGTAATTGGGAGGCTACAATGCACCTCAGTACCTCTGAGCTAGAAAGGGCAAGAGAAAGAAAAATCAACCAGGCCTCCCCTTCCGAATCATTATCCAGGAACTACCGCTGGAAGGTAAGTGTGTGTGGATGTCAGGTGAGAACAGATTGGTCTTCGATGTGAGGTCCGCCAGAGCCAAACAGCACATCAATACTCAATGACCAGGGTTACGCATGCACCTTCAAGGCTACTGTTTCCTGGGGGGGGAAATTGGGGCGCTAATGGGGCGCAGAGCACCTAGCGTCCAGGCGTGGCACCGCTGACGCCTCTGCGAAATTCAGCGGGAGGTTGGCGGTAGCGGCCTGTGGCGCTGCGCCTCAAGTGATGACGTCATCGCCGTGCGCAGCGCCCCGGCCGCAAACTCCGCTCGCGCCCCCGACCTACCGCCGGACGCTATGTCCGACAGGGTCAAGGTATTATGTTTGCAGGCGCGGCGGCGCAAATTAAAGCGCAGGTGCTGGGCGACCATTTTTTTTGGGCCGCCTGCCAGCACCTGCCCACTTTCGCCTCCTCCTGTGGGGTGTCGGCCTCTTGAGTGCCGGGCTCTTTTTCCAGCACCCCGCTCCCCGGTGGTCCAGCAGGGCCCCGGTGCACATTGCGCTAGGCCCCTCCCCTTTAATCAGGGGAGGGAGTCCTGCAGTACCGCGGCGCTACGTGCCGACGCACGTGGCGCTGTTGCACGTAGCGCCGCAATATTCAGTGGTAACGCCCCAAGAGGGAGGGGGAGCGCTTGCAGTAGCAAACCGCCTCCTGTTTGGGGCGCCACCATTCAATTTCGGGTGCGGGGGCGCTAACTTTTTCGGGGCGCTAAAAGTAGCGCCCTGGCGAAGTTAGCGCCCCAAAGGGGGCGCAACCCAATTTCTCCCCCCCCTGTACTTTCAGGACAAAAGGAGAAAGACACAATCCAAAGAGTTTTCCATCACCCTCAGAAGACAATGGCTGAGAAATGCGGTCGTGTCGTGCCTGTTTGTCGTGCGTTCAATGGCCAACTAAAGTCCCATAATGGCGGGCAGGAAGCGGGCGCTCATTTCCAGCCGGAAGTGCGCCATATTGGTAAAGGAGCACACAATTCGAGTTTGCAAACAGCAGAATATTTTACTTAAATTATGGTCCTACGCTTCTTGCAGGACCCGCAGGCGGACACTTCCTCCTCCGGTGCCAGCCTGCTGTCTTGAGTTGCGTGCGACCTTCATCCGCAAGAAAGGAGGGAGTGTGTTAGTGAGCGTCTGGTGAGGTGTTTATAGGAAGCACTTGTCATGGTGAAACAGCCGGTAGTTAAGTGTGTGAGATGTGAGTTCTGGGTAAGTGAGGGTTGAAATAGTGCTGATTGTGTGAGTGAGAGGAGAAGGGGGTGCAGTGACTGTAGGAGAGTGAATCGAAGTAGGGAAGGGGAGTATTGTGAGTCTTGTGATTAGCGAGGCTGTAAAGTGGTGGATGCGTGAGCTGAGATGAAGAGAGCAGTATTCTTACCTTGACAACTCTAAAGAGGTCATTGAACTTATTCCAGCATTACAGCCATGTCCCGGGTGCTAAACACCTGGCAATGATCTGCTCTGCAACCTCCTCCCACTGTCAGCAGAGCTGAGGCCTCGAGAGCTTCCTGTCCCGTGGGGGGAAGAGGATGCCTCTCCTCTTGTCCAGCGCCTGCACCAGAGCCTCCAATGTCACATCAGAGATCCTTGGTGTGCTCTCAGCACTTATTTCAGCTATTTCTCTCCTTGCAAGTCTTTCCTTGGTGTCTGCAGCCAGAATTGACCTCCCCTTTGGGAGTTGCTGGCTGCCTTTTAGCGGCATCAGAGACACCAGATATCCAGCCCTCCCAACAGGCGGGCAGCCAATGAGTAGCACTGGCTGCACGATTAAAATGATCAGGCAGCGTGCAATATCCGTGCTGCCTGAGCCAACAGTAACAGCCGCATGCAGTGATTCCCCACCACTTGCAGGCCCCGTTTCTGGGCATGAGCGGGTTTCTAGGCCAATGAGAACATGTTGCTAATGCTCAAGAGACCACCAGAAGAAGGTTGTACGGATCGGCGGTGTAAACTACGCCAATGAACCCCACCTGCTCCCAATGGCGTCTCGCTATCATTGTTAATTGCTCATATTTGTTTGAAGAGGTTGCTGTTAGCTCCTGCAGTAATAATTAGCAACGGAAATCGTTTAAAGACAAGCAACATCTGATTTGCTTAAGTTTACCAAACCAACAGATGCTTAAAAGGCTTCCAGCAATTAGTGCTGATTGGGAACGAATTGCTGATAATGTATTTAATGCAGCTGTGCTTTCACTGAGATTTGTTTCTCAGTGTGATGTCTGTTGTTGGCCTTTCACTGAAATCCTTTTCCCTCTGATCTTACACTCAGTTGCGACCCATTTAAACACGGAGAGCAGCCTGTGTGAAGGGTAGCCACCATTACTGTTAACCTGAAGCAAAGATACCAAGATGGCGTCACAGTAATCAGTCACTGGAACATTCAGGAAAAGGAAAGAGTCATTGGTTCCCTTTCTGACAGATTAAACCCACCTACCTGCCTTCTCACAATATCCCCTCCATCCCTTCTCTCCGCATAGCATCCAATTGTCTCTTGGATCCATTTATGTTGACCACATCAATATCCTTCGTATCAATGAAGCTCAATGGAAGCTCGAGGAACAGCACCTCATCTTTCAATTGGCGCGTTACAGCCTTCCCGACTCAACATCGAGTTCAACAATTTCAGACCATAACCACTGCTCCCATTTCTTTGAGAAGTCGCACAACACCAGGTTATAGTCAATAGTTTTATTTGAAATGACGAGCTTTCGGAGCGCTGCTCCTTCGTCAGGTACAGTGAGGGAATACAAATCGGTTACAAAGTATATAGACAGAGAACAATGTGTCTGCAGAGATACAATCCGTCAGGGAGGCATTACATCAAAGACACAGCAGAGTACAGCTAAGACAATGAGGTGGGGTCACAGGGGGTCCAACGTGTCAAATGCTGCAGTCTGCAGTTAAGCGTTTTACTTTTTTTTAAAACTGGAAATCACATCTGTGAACCAGACAACGACGTCGAGTCACGTCCTGTAGCGTGACATGAAACCGAGATCCCGGTTGAGGCCGTCCTCATGGGTGCGGAACTTGGCTATCAGTTTCTGCTCGATGATTTTGCGTTGTCGTGTGTCTCGAAGGCTGCCTTGGAGAACCGGGATCTTGGTTTCATGTCACGCTACAGGACGTGACTCGACGTCGTTGTCTGGTTCACAGATGTGATTTCCAGTTTTTAAAAAAAGTAAAAAGCTTAACTGCAGACTGCAGCATTTGACACGTTGACCCCCTGTGACCCCACCTCATTGTCTTAGCTGTATTCTGCTGTGTCTTTGATGTAATGCCTCCCTGACGGATTGTATCTCTGCAGACACATTGTTCTCTGTCTATATATACTTTGTAACCGATTTGTATTCCCTCACTGTACCTGACGAAGGAGCAGCGCTCCGAAAGCTTGTAATTTCAAATAAAACTATTGGACTATAACCTGGTGTTGTGCGACTTCTCATTTTTGTCCACCCCAGTCCAACACCACCGGCATCTCCGCATCATGCCCATTTCTTTGGACAGCAGGTGCTGGTAATGATTCTGCCATTCCCATTTACAGCTCCTCTAGACCCATCTTTTGTTTCTTTACTTGTTCCACTACCACCCCTTTTTGCCTCGCACCATCATTCTTTTACTTGCTTAAAACCTGTTACATCTGTAACATTGTGGGGCAGGCTCGATGGACCAGAGGGTCTTTACCTGTCCATCATTGTTCGTATTTTCCAGTTCTGACGAAGGGTCATCGACCTGAAACGTTAACTCTGTTTCTCTCTCCACAGATGCTGCCTGGCCTGCTGAGTATTTCCAGCATTTTCTGTTTATATTCCATCCGTTGTAACTGATGCTACAAGCATAAATACGCTTCCTCTTAAAAATGTTTTAACTTGTATCCCCTGGGATTTATACCCATCCCAACAGTGAACAATTTGCCTGAATTAATACTTCCATAATCTTGAAAGCTTCAATTGGGTATCCCTGAAGTCTCCCCTCATACAACGAAAACATGCCCAACTTTCTAAATCTTTCCTCATAACTAAAATTCTTGAAAGCTAAAATATTCTTCCTTGATCCTCTCTGTCACCTCTCCAGGGATGTTTTACAGGATTTATTTACAAGTAGACTTTACAGACCCTGCAAGATACAGGGTGTAATTTTCCCAGAATGTGCTAGTGATGGGGAACATTGCCTGCTGGTAGGGCACCCACGGTTTTCTGATGCAGGCTGTTGGCAGACACACAGTACTTACTCACAGTACTTACACACAGTTTGTCACCTGTGGCTCAGTGGGTAGTACACTCGCCTCTGAGTCAGAAGATTCAAGTCCCCACTCCAGAGACTTGAGCACATAATCCAGGCTGACACTCCAGTGCAGTGCTGAGGGTGCGCTGCACTGTCGGAGGTGCCGTCTTTCGGATGAGATGTTAAACCGAGGCCCCGTCTGCTCTCTCAGGTGGACGTAAAAGATCCCATGGCACTATTTCGAAGAAGAACAGCGGAGTTCTCCCCGGTGTCCTGGGGCCAATATTTGTCCCTCAACCAACATCACTAAAACAGATTATCTGGCCATTATCACATTACTGTTTGTGGGAGCTTGCTGTGCGAAATTGGCTGCCGTGTTTCCGACATTACAACAGTGACTACACTTCAAAAAGCACTTCATTGGCTGTAAAACGCTTTGAGACGTCCGGTGGTCGTGAAAGGTGCTGGAGAAATGCAAGTCATTCATTCTTTACTCTGGAAATTACCCGTCGACTATATCACTTAGAAAACAACAAAGACAGAATCAGCCCACTTCTGACACTGCTTGACAGTCGACAAAATGTTTTTGCTGAAACAGTATGATGCAGATCTCCATGATACAATGTGAGACGTGCGTGGCGGGATTCTGAGCCAATGCATGGAGTCCAGATCTCCCAGCAACTGAAGATGGAAGCAATTTTCACTGTTATTTATACCATGGGAATTCTTTCACAGCAGAGCCAGATCTCTGAAGTCAGCTCTTGCATCTTATGAGGTATGGTGTTAATGTCTTGGTATTACTGCCTTTCTTTGAACTTTTCATTTTAATGGTCACAATCAGACACATTGGATTTCTCTGTACCCAGCCTGTTCACACTCATTAATATTCCATTTAAAATAACTTTTTTTTGTTTTAACTTCTGAACACAGGCAAGAACATAAGGAAAGACACGAAGACGAATGAGTTTCCCACAGTGATTGTGGCTGAAGCTTTTTTAAAAGAAGTAGATTTATCTAAAATTATACGACATATAGAAATCTCCCTGTGTTGCCACTATGGCATCTGACCACTGGCCCATACACCAATACTGCAAACTCCTCATTTGTACTCTGGCCCTCTGCTAATGCTTAGTTTGCCATTTTTAACCAAACCCTGGGCTGCAATTTGGTAGAGTTTAGATGAAATGGTTCCATAAAATGAACAGGCTAGTGTCATTCACACTACGGAGCCTGGGTGATAATTTCTACCATTTTGCAGCCAGCATTGCTGAAAGTATCCAATCAATGTGAAGCTGAGGTTAACATCGGAAGATAGGAATATACATGACATTCATGTACAAGGCAAATCGTCAATCAAGTTCTGAGCCGCTCCTCAAGGGCTTTTTATCATAAACTGAAACAGGTTATTTTAACCCAGTATAAATCATTGTTGAGAAGACACTTGGTATACAGTGCGAATCGGATGCACCCTGTCTTCAAAACGGCATTGATGAATTGGGAAGGGTTCAGAGAAAAAGATGAAGGTGATTTCCCTGCTCCCACATCCCCAGTTGCCTTTTTACATCAACAATGTACGCCGGGACTCGTCCTTTAACGGAGCAAAATCTCCTGAGGCATTTCACAAGGGGGACTCGGATCCTGCGAGGGTTTGGGAGATGACCGAAAGCAAGGTCAAAAAGACTTTGAGGTTGGGGAGAGAGGTAGCATGGTGGGAGGAGTTTCGGGAGAGAGTACGGGCCACGATGGCTGAAGCCTCTGTCACTGACAGTGGAGCGGAAGGCTCCTATCTAACTTTACATTTCTACTGATACACTGCCAACAGCTAAACGCAGCCAAAACATTGGTTTGATTTTGATAAATAACACTGTAAAGTATTTAATTATTAACAATTTAAAAAAAATCAAAAATCAGTCCTGTTAAAAGATCAATAGCAACACAAAAATAGGGAAATATAAACCACGCAATCTGATTCCCATTGCATTGATTGGCACGGGACAAGTAAAGAATGAAAGAAGAAAGACTTACATTTCTACAGCGCCTTTCACAACCACCGGACGTCCCAAAGCGCTTTACAGCCAATGAAGTACTTTTGAAGTGTAGCCACTGTTGTAATGTGGGAAACGCGGCAGCCAATTTACGCACAACAAGATCCCACAAACAGCAATGTGATAATGATCAGATAATCTGTTTTTTTAGAGATGTTGATTGAGGGATAAATATTGGCCCCAGGACACCGGGGAGAACTCCCCTGTTCTTCGTCGAAATAGTGGCCGTGGGGATCTTTTATGTCCACCTGAGAGGGCAGACGGGGTCTTGGTTTAGCGTCTCGTTCCAAAGACGGCACCTCTGACAGCACAGCGCTCCCTCAGCACCGCACTGGGAGTGTCAGCCTGGATTATGTGCTCAAGTCTCTGAAGTGGAACTTGAACCCACGACCTTCTGACTCAGAGGCGAGGCTGCTGCCCACTGCGACATGACTGACACACGTATACAAGGCTGTCAATCATATTTGCCTCGCCTGTTGATCTTGGAGAAGTAAATATCAGCTGGATATCTATCTATGTTTGAGGGGGGGCAAAATTCCGTGTCAATTTGAATGAGCTGATTGGTCTGTGGGAACCTGGGGGGGGGGGGGGGGGGGGGGGGTTCATTTTCAATTTTCTCAGTGGCAGGAAACAGCCAGTAAGGATTGTCAGCCCAATGTTCCTTTCCATTGGATATCCCAATGGTGGGCGAAAGGAATGGGGAATGCACAAGAGGCCAGCGTCAAAGGAAGCAGAGATGCCAGAGGGTTGTGGGGCTGGAGGAGGTTACAGAGATAGGGAGGGTTGTAGGGCTGGAGGAGGTTACAGAGATAGGGAGGGTTGTAGGGGCTGGAGGGGGTTACAGAGATAGGGAGGGTTGTGGGGCTGGAGGAGGTTACAGAGATAGGGAGGGTTGTAGGGGCTGGAGGAGGTTACAGTGATAGGGAGGGTTGTAGGGGCTGGAGGAGGTTACAGTGATAGGGAGGGTTGTAGGGGCTGGAGGAGGTTACAGAGATAGGGAGGGTTGTAGGGGCTGGAGGAGGTTACAGTGATAGAGAGGGGTGTAGGGCTGGAGGAGGTTACAGAGATGCCAGAGGGTTGTGGGGCTGGAGGAGGTTACAGAGATAGGGAGGGTTGTAGGGCTGGAGGAGGTTACAGAGATAGGGAGGGTTGTAGGGGCTGGAGGAGGTCACAGAGATAGGGAGGGTTGTAGGGCTGGAGGAGGTTACAGAGATAGGGAGGGTTGTAGGGGCTGGAGGAGGTTACAGATTTGGAAGGGTTGTAGGGGCTGGAGGAGGTTACAGAGATAGGGAGGGTTGTAGGGGCTGGAGGAGGTTACAGTGATAGGGAGGGTTGTAGGGGCTGGAGGAGGTTACAGAGATAGGGTGGGGAGAGGTCATGGAGGAATTTAAACAAGAGGATGAGAATTTTAAATTTGAGGCGTTGCCGGACCGGGAGCCACTGTCGGTCAGTGAGCACAGGGGGGGTGATGCGTGAGCAGGACTTGGTGCGAGTTAGGACACAGGGCAGCAGAGTTTTGAATGAGCTGAAATTTATGGAGGGTGGAGGATGGGAGGCCAGCCAGGAGAGCGCTGGAATAGTCAAGTCTCGAGGTGATAAAGGCAGGGATGAGGATTTCAGCAGCAGATGGGCTGAGGTGAGGTGGAGGTGGGCGATATTACAGAGTTGGATGTAGGTGGTCTTTGTGATGGAAGCTCAGCTCAGGGTGAAACAGAACACCACGGTCACGAACAGTAACCGGAGACAGTGGCTGGGGTAGAGGATAGAATCAGTGGCCAGGGTATGGAGTTTGTAGTTAAGACAATGGCTTCAGTCTTGGCAATGTTTAACTGGAGGAAACTGCAACTCATCCAAGACTGGATGTCAGACAAGCAGTCTGACAACACAGAGGAAATGGAGGGGTCGAGAGAGCTAGTGGAGAGCTGGGTATCACCCTATACATTCTTCCTGCTCCCTCAATTCTTACCATGTTGAAATCAAGACTCCTTGCACTGTCTTCTACTGCTTAACTCATTATTTTCCCTGACCTCAATACAGTCTCCCTATCTCTTGAAATCTATACGATGTGGAAATGGGCATGATGTGATAAGTCTTCATTTCAACACAGTGAGGATTTGGGGGGAACGAGAGTGCACAGGAACGGCGTATTTGGAGTTTAGGAGGAAGAAGAGAAGGAAGTTTAACTGAGCATTATGGACCCAAAATCAAACTGTATCACCGACAGAACACTGAGCAGAGGTGTGAACCTGCAAGATATGAGACTATGAATCATGTTTCAATTATGTATTGATTATGACAATGCAAAAGATTACAGCATTGAGGAGAAAGACATCAGCAAAGACTATAATGGTCATTTACAACAGATACTCCAATAATTCATGCAGTGAAGCCAAGCATTCTATAGCTATCAGCTGTGGAATTGTTAACTTGTGAATAGGTCAGTGAGTCTACATCATATGGCATTATATTTAACGGCAGACTGAGAATAACAGAGATCTAAATGCCCATGTTAACCTGAGATCAATTCCATTAATTACACTGGCTGTGGTTTGCCACGGTTTAACCGTCCGTATTCAGGCCTTGGTCTGTGTAAATCTGTGAGTACACAGTGCTGCCACCTGCTGGATGCTGCAGCTTGGTGTGAAAAGGCTGTAAAGAGTGAGCTGTTATTTTACTCAGCCCCACTCCCGCCTGAGGAGGTTTCAGAGGATCAGTGGGTTACTCAATCAGTATTTTCGGTCGGTCACACTGCTGTGTGTATTGTGGGAGGTGGTAAACCAACAGCTATGCATAGCCCTCAAGAATAGAGAATGACTCCTTCTTCTACAACAACTTGCATTTATATAGCGCCGTTAACGTAGTAAAACGTCCCAAGGTGTTTCACAAGAGCCTGATCAGACAAATTTGACACTGAACCACATAATGAGATATTAGGACAGGTGAGAGGTGAGTTTTAAGGAGCATCTTAAAGGAAGAGAGAGGCGGAGAGGTTTAGGGAGGGAATTCCAGAGCTTAGGGCCCAGGCAGCTGAAGGCACGGCCGCCAATGGTGGGGCGATTAAAACCGGGGATGCGCAAGAGGCCAGAATTGGAGGAACGTAGATCTCGGAGGGTTGGAGGAGGTTACAGAGATAGGGAGGCCGGGGCCGGGGCGGTGCGGGGTGGGGGGGGCCATGGAGGGATTTGAAAACAAGGTTGAGAATTTTAAAATCGGGGCGTTGCCGGACTGAGAGCCAATGTAGGTCAGCGAGCACAGGGGACTTGGCGCGAGTAACTTGATGCTCCGGCAGTCAGTGGGAGTCGAGCAAGTCGCCCTGAAAGCCGTGTCCAGCTGTGGTCACTGAGACATTGAAGGAGAGGTTCAGGAACTGGAGGCAGTGCAGGGAAAAGCCATTGGGGCTGACTTCCAGCATCAGAGGCCTTGAGGTGTGCGGAAGGACTGGAAAGGATTGTGCTTTTCACCTTTGAAAGGATGTTACTGAGAGGGGATTGGGACGGGTCAGAGATCTGTCATGTTTTCAATTATGAAGGACGACATATATTTAATATTGAAGGAATTTTGGTAGCTGGTGGTCATTTGAATTTCTTTACTATATCCATGAAATATTTGTTAATATCATTTCAAAGGGAGTCACTCTGTTTAGCTCATTGAATACTCTCCCAGCTCACCACCTTTATTTTGACGAGCCAGGTGTCTGAGACTCACCATGTTTACGAGTCTCCAATTCAAGATAATGAGCAATCCACACACACTTGTAGGGTTCTGCTTGCCCAACATGGAAGGCGCACGCTCTCTCCCAGTAGGGACACACCTTACCTATCCACGTCTAGAGAGAGCAGGTTAGCAGAACTGAGGCTAAGGGGCCCCCAAGTGTGTGCAGGCGTATTGCTCGATTCACCAGCTAAAACTGCTCAGAGCTTGCACCCCACTGCTTGTCCCCGACGACCGCACCCATTGGCTTACAGACTTAGTTGCCACCAAGTGAGACAAATCCCAGCCCCCAGTTACTGGACTACCCCTGGTTCCATGAGTGTACCAGACTAGCTGGCCACTCAACATTGCTGCAGAGTACTGTGGCCCTGGCCTGGTTCAGGTATCGGATTACCAAGGACTACCAAGTCTTGCGCAGAGGTTTGGCATTGTTCTGAACTTCCATTGCCTGGTGTGTTATCTTGGAGCCACCTCATCCCCAAAGAGATCCTGTTTGCCTCCTCCCAAGGAGGATAGTGATTGGTTGGCTGTCAGACATAGAAACATAAGGACAGGAGGAGGCCATTCAGCCCCTCGAACCTATTCCGCCGTTCTATCAGATCATGGCTGATCTATACCTCAACTCCTTATATTTCAATTGGCCCAGCAACCACAGCCTTTCAGGGAGAGAGTTTCAGATTTCAACTGCTGCGGGAGGCTGCACTGTCGGAGGTGCCGTCTTTCAAACGAGACGTTAAACCGAAGCCCCGTCTGCTCTCTCGGGTGGACGTAAAAGATCCCATGGCCATTATTTTGAAGAAGAGCAGGGGAGTTCTCCCGGTGTTCTGGCCAATATTTATCCCTCAATCAACATAAAAAACAGATGATCGGTGATTATCACATTTGCTGTTTGTGGGATCTTGCTGTGCGCAAAATGGCTGCTGCGTTTCCTACATTACAACAATGACTACACTTCAAAAGTACTTCATTGGCTGTAAAGCGCTTTGGGACGTCCTGAGGTCGGGAAAGGCGCTGGAGAAATGCAAGTCCTTCTTTCTTTGTGTGAAAAAGTACTTCCTGATTTTACTCCTAAACGGCCTGGCTCTAACTCTGATTATACTCCTTGTTCTGGATTCCCTTGGCAAGCTCCGGTTTGGTCCCTCGCTGGGCAGACTGCAGGTACCAGGAACATGGCACGGCGTGATGTAGGAGTGCACTGCCACCATCCTACGGACACAGGCCAAAACCACATCCAATGGATCATGGTCCCGCCCGGTCAGATGTCTGGAGGTTCAGCCACAGCCAGTTGCTTTACTCCAATGCAATCACGGTCGGCACTGAGCCCTGGATTTATGACAGTGTCTTCTCATGCCAGCCCGCCAGGCACTGTCAGTCTGAATCCACAAACGCAACTGAAAGACAATATTAATGTCCTGGCTGCAAGACGATGGATCTAATTGATTGGGATTACCAGCTTCCCCCAGCGGGGAATCTAACCACACTCTGTATGAGAGCGGTGTCAACACTGCGCTAGGAAGTCCTGTCAGGCTGATTGTTGCTTTGGGACCTTACTTTAATAGGTAGCTTTGCCATCCGAGATTTATCCTTTCATCTTCCTTTGTCCCAATTCAGCTTCCAAGCCATGGCTGGGTGCTCAGTGTGAAGGTGTCTTTAGTGACAGTTGCTGTGCTGGAGTGATATCGCTGCTATTTGGCTTTTGGGCTTGCTAATTTTATTTCTTAATAAACTGGAGTTGTAGATTGTGGTGTGCCAGAGTGTTACTTGTCCGTCAGTTGCAAAGTCCAGAGTGTAAGGTGTCTCGCACTGTTGTCACTTAGCATATTAGCAGTACAGGAGGATTTGGGTTCACCCGAGGCAATCCAACACTAACAATGCATTTAAGGTCAGGTTTCGGTTTATTGGAAGTGGTTTTAGGAATGGCCTTTTGTGCTGGGCAGGAGCCTGAATCATAACAGTGACTTCAATGCGCGTAAATAGCATAGGAAAGATCAATGCTGAACACCAGTTCAAACTAAACCATTACAGCGGGACAAAGGCATGCAGATTGAAACCAGCAAAGGGCAAAGAGTGTTCAACATGTGGAGTAGAGACTTCTGGGGAATAGCAGAGTAAAAACAAATCCTGCAATGGTATAACAAAGCACTGAATGTTGTGACTGGGTGAGGGGAGTGTAAGTTCTTTCTGGATGGTTGATCTAGGATGGGGTAATTGGGCTTCCTCATCCACATCCAGCTCCTGATCTTGTATCATCGTGGAGCAAGCCCACCATCTCGTGGAACAGAATGAAAGTGCAGCATTGTGTGTTCAGGAATAATTCTGTGAAATAAATCCAGACTCTGGTTTGCATATAGCCAATGAAAAGAAAGACTTGAATTTTTTTAAATACTGCCTTTCAGGACCACCGGACGTCCCAAAGCACTTTACAGCCAATGAAGCACTTTTTGAAGTGTAGTCGCTGTTGTAATGTAGGAAACGCAGCAGCCAATTTGCGCACAGCAAGCTCCCACAAACAACAAATGTGATAATGACCAGATAATCTGTTTTTTAGTGATGTTGATTGAGGGATAAATTTGGCCCAGGACACTGGGGATAACTCCCCTGCTCTTCTTCAAAATAGTGCCATGGGATCTTTTCTGTCCACCAATGGAGTGACGTTGGACTCGGTCAAAGCTACTGGGAGGTCACCACTAAAACACAAGTGGCTCAATGAGGTGATCTCATTGAAACATACAAAATTCTTACAGGGCTTGACAGGGTAGATGCAGGGAGGATGTTTCCCCCGGCTGGGGAGTCTAGAACCAGGGGTCACAGTCTCAGAAGAAGGGGTCGGCCATTTGGACTGAGATGAGGAGGAATTTCTTCACTCAGAGGGTGGTGAATCTTTGGAATTCTCTGCCCCAGAGGGCTGTGGAGGCTCAGTCGTTGAGTATATTCAAGACAGAGAGCGATAGATTTTTGAATATTAAGGGAATCAAGGGATATGGCGATAGTGCAGGAAAGTGGAGTTGAGGTCGAAGATCAGCCATGATCTTATTGAATGGCAGAGCAGACTCGAGGGGCCAAATGGCCGACTCCTGCTCCTATTTCTTATGTTATGTTTCTTATGTTCTTAACTACATGTAAGAGCATTATATGGCAATTTAGACAAGCCTTGAAATTCAATGATGCTGCGTCCATTTTACAGGCGCCAAAGTGTCCAACATGGCAGGCACATATAAAGAAGGGTAAAGAAGGGTTAGGTCTCTAATCGACAATCCGACAGTTTCATGGTCACTTTTACTGATCCCAGCTTTATTAAACTGAATTCAAATTCTCAAACTGCCATGGTCGGATTTGAACTCCGGTTCTCTGGATTATTGGTCCAGGCCTCTGGATCGCTAGCCCAGTAACGTAATGACTACACTACTGTACCCTTATATGCGAGCACAGTTCAGAAGCTTGTCATCACCCCGCCACCCCTGTAGACTCCTGTCAAATCCCAGGAATTTGGAGATAGCTATCATGGAACATCAAACTGCACTGAGGCCTGTCGACCTGACACTCATACCTGAGCTGGTAACACAAGTACATAAAGGCGTTGAATTTGCACAGAGGCTCTCCCGCTCATCCACTGTAAATTCGCAGGATGGCCCACAATAAAGGCACATGGGCAGATGCAGGAGGACTTTCAGCAGATGACAGTAGTGGAAACCCTGGAAAAACAGCGTGATATCGGTATCTCTGGCAAAGGACTGTCAGCTGCAATATTATGGCTTTGGTCTACCTCCAACTTCACAATCCATACCTGCCCACAGTGCAATACATCTTCCTTGGAACATTTTCCCCCAAGGGGAAGAATTAGCGATAGCCAGGGAAGCTGCCAACTAGGGAAACAAATGCCTATCTTTGGAGCTTTCTCGTGGAGACGCAATCAACACAAAACTGACATCGATCAGATAGGGCAAAACAACAGAAATCTATTTGCAACCTTCAGGGGAAAAGATGACTTGACAAACAGGAGTCCACACCCACCTGCCTATGTTAATAATTGGCAAAAGTCGGCCCTACTGAACACATGTACCACATTATCTGAGGGCAGAATTTGTTGACGATATTTCAGGCCTGATTAGCAGAGCTTGCCTGATACAGCCCGTGTAATGGCATATTCTACGAGCACCAGACCCACTGGGCTAGTTAGCATAAAATTTGAATGTCAATGGAATGAATTCAATCAGGATTGCTATTAATGGAGAATGTGGCAGCACCTTTCTCGCTCAACCATGACTTCCATTCAACTGTATGGAGTCACGAATGGCCAAATGACCGCGTGCAATCCGACAGCAGGTGCTGCTGGTTCCACAGTGAAAGGAAAGCTCTTGGGAGACCGGTTACAGTCATGTAGATCCACAGAGCCCGTTGGCCGATTGCTCCTCAACAGGGGGTGAGTAGATATTAAGACAGTCAGGCATTATTTGAGGAAGTTACTTTACCCCAGGGTGTTGCAGGACAGTTTGAATTCATCGACGAACAGGCCTCTGGCAATTTGTCAGAGAAAGTGA
Source organism: Squalus acanthias (assembly GCA_030390025.1). Taxonomy (NCBI): domain Eukaryota; kingdom Metazoa; phylum Chordata; class Chondrichthyes; order Squaliformes; family Squalidae; genus Squalus; species Squalus acanthias. The sequence goes on from JASTWF010000585.1 coordinate 183,634, forward strand.
TTTGTCGGAACTCCTACGTGAATTCTGCACTTCAGAAACAGCAAACCAGGATGAACTGACAGGACCACACATTACCCTGACAAGGGGAGGCTGCACCTGTCGTGTGTTCAGTGGGCACCCAGAGTGGAAATGATACCCCAGTGCGTCAGCAATATGTCGGGGCGAATGTTTTGTCCAAGGTGAATACGTGTTCACGTTTTATCACAAGAGGAAGCAGAAGGAATATATTAAGTCTGGGATTATACTTGGCATCTAATAAGTGATCCTTCTTGTAAATCTTGCCTGCAAGCTCTCCCTTCCTGCTTTGCAAGCTTTCTCATCTCTTTGAGCAATGCTATCTCAGTGCTCCGCTATTTTCACTTGTTCTTCCTAAGAAAGATTTGCATTTATATAGCACCTTTCACAACCTCAGCACATCCCAAGCCGCTTTACAGCCAATGAAGTACTTTTTGAAGTGTAGTCACTGTTGTAATGTAGGAAACACGGCCAATTTTTGCACAGCAAGCTCCCACAAACAGCAATGTGATAATGACCAGATAATCTGGTTTAGTGGTTGGTTGAGGGATAAATATTAGCTAGGATGCTGGAAAGAACTCCCTTGCTCTGCTTCAAATAGTGCCCTGGGATCTTTTACATCCATCTGGGAGGGCGTCGGTTTAATGTCCCATCCAAAAGACGGCACCTCCGACAATGCAGCAGTTCCTTCAGTACTGCACTGGAGTGCCAGCACGAATTTTGTGCTCAAGTCTCTGGAGAGGGACTTGAACCCACAACCTTCTGGCTCAACAACAACTTGTATTTATACAGCACCTTTAACGTAGTAAAACGTCCCAAGGCGCTTCACAGGAGTGTTATAGGACAAAGATTTGACAACGAGCCACATAAGGAGAAATCAGGGCAGATGACCAAAAGCTTGGTCAAAGAGGTCGGTTTTAAGGAGACTCAGAGGCGAGAGTGCTTGCAACTGAGTCACAGCTGACACTGAGCTCCAAATACAACATTCTACACACTCTTCCTCCTCCCTGTATTGAAATCATTGCTCTGTCTCCGACTCTTACTCTTTCTTTCCCAGGATCTCAGAACTGTGGAACTCCTCACCTCCCTCAGGCTTTCCTTTCTGATAACCTGGAGGCTTTCACAGCCCAAGCTTAGGAGTCACCTCACCACTGCTTCCTGATTTGCCACCTCCTCTCCCACTATTTCCAGCTCTGCTGGTGTCTCCCTGCACTACGGGCCCCAGCCCTTCAATAGGTTTCTCAGTAATAAAAAAAAAATCAAAGGAGTGGAGCAGAAATGTTTGTGCTAATAAATGAATAAATAATGATCGAGTGGATTGGGGATTAGCCTGCTAGGCAAAGTAGGTAGGTATGATCTGATAGCACCAAGCTGATACCCAGGAAGTGAACAGAAGTCCACAGTGTTGGGAATCGGATTGTGACTTTTTAAGGATAATGGCTTTAGTTAGATTCTGCGGTAAGAAATGTAATTTTGCTGTGAATGGCAATGCTGATTTCAGATAAATGATGGTTACGTAAACACACGACTGGAGCTCAGATGTTAATAGCAGGGGGAAAACTTCAGCAGATTACCGCCCAGCCGCCAGAGAAACTAAATCTTTCCCGGGAAGGATCTAAGCTTCGGGCAAATTAGGAGGAATTGATTGACCTCATTTTCGTTGCTGCCTGTGATTGGCTGTATTGATCTTAGCGGAATAAGCCTTCACCGATTCTTGTTTATCACCGTGCTGTGTGTTTAATTACTGCCCTTAATTACAGACTTTACTAAACGCAGACATAACAGGCACAGATGCGCAGAGTGAAGCCAAATCCTAACCTTCCGAGATGCCTTGGCTAAAGCCGAATGTTTACTGCCGCGTTCTCGCGACCCAAGACAGTCAATCCTTTCATCAAGCAAATTTCAAAATGGCAATTCGTGGTAAACAAATGAGGTTAACTCTTTGAATGGCAGTCAATTGAAAACAGCCCTCTAACAAAAGCTGGAGTTACATAGAAACATAGAAGATAGGAGCAGGAGTAGGCCATTTGGTCCCTCGAGCCTGCTCCGCCATTCAATGCGATCATGGCTGATCATCCAAATTCAGTACCCTGTCCCTGCTTTCTCCCCATATCCCTTGATCCCTTTAGCCTTAAGAAATATATCTAACTCCTTCTTGAATATATTTAATGAATTGGCCTCAACTGCCTTCTGTGGTAGAGAATCCCACAGGTTCACCACTCTCTGGGTGAAGAAATTCCTCCTCATCTCAGTCCTAAATGGCTTACCCCTTATCCTTAGACTGTGACCCCTGGTTCTGGACTCCCCCGCCATCGGGAACAGCCTTCCTGCATCTAGTCTGTCTAGTCCTGTCAGAATTTTATAAGTTTCAATGAGATCCCCTCTCATTCTTCTAAACTCTAGCGAATATAAACCTAATCGACCCAATCTCTCTTCATATGTCATTCCTGCCATCCCAGGTATCAGTCTCGTGAATCTTCGCTGCACTCGCTCCATGGCAAGAACATCTTTCCTCAGATAAGGCGACCAAAACTGCACACAATACTCAAGGTGTGGTCTCACCAAGGCCCTGTACAACTGCAGCAAGACATCCTTGCTCCTGCACTCGAATCCTCTCGCTATGAAGGCCACCATACCATTTGCCTTCTTAACCGCCTGCTGCACCTGCATGCTTACCTTCAGCGACTGGTGCACAAGGACACCCAGGTCTTGTTGCACTTCCCCTTTTCCCAATCTATTGCCGTTCAGATAATAATCTGCCTTTCTGTTTTTGCCACCAAAGTGGATAACCTCGCATTTATCCACATTATACTGCATCTGCCATATCACCCAACCTGTCCAAATCATACTGGAGTTTCTCTGCATCCTCCTCACAGCACACACGCCCACCCAGCTTTGTGTCGTCTGCAAACTTGGAGATATTACATCTAGTTCCCTCGTCTAGATCATTTATATATATTGTGAATAACTGGGGTCCTAGCACCGATCCCTGCGGTACCCCACTTGTCACTGCCTGCCATTCGGAAAAAGACCCGTTTATTCCAACTCTTTGCTTCCTGTCTGCCAACCAGTTTTCTATCCAAGTCAGTACCTTACCCCCAATCCCATGTGCTTTAACTTTGCATGCTAATCTCTTATGCGGGACCTTATCGAAAGCCTTCTGAAAGTCCAAATACACCACATCCACTGGTTCTCCCTTATCTATTCTACCAGTTACATCCTCAAAAAATTCCAGTAGATTAGTCAAGCATGATTTACCTTTTGTAAATCCATGTTGACTTTGTCCGATCCTGTCACTGTTTTCCAAGTGCTCTGCTATTACATCTTTTATAATGGACTCTAGCATTTTCCCCACTACCAATGTCAGGCTTACCGGTCTGTAATTCCCCGTTTTCTCTCTACCACCTTTTTTAAATAGTGGGGTTATATTAGCTACCCTCCAATCCATGGGAACTGTTCCAGAGTCCATAGAATTTTGGAAGATGACCAGCAATGCATCTACTATTTCTAGGGCCACTTCCTTAAGTACCCTAGGATGTAGATTATCAGGCCCTGGGGATTTATCGGCCTTCAATCCCATCAATTTCCCTAACACCATTTCCCTACAAATACTGATTTCATTCAGTTCCTCCCTCTCATTAGACCCTATGTTCCCCGACATCTCTGGGAGTTTATTTGTGTCCTCCTTTGTGAAGACAGAACCAAAGTATGTATTTAATTGGTCTGCCATTTCTTTGTTCCCCATGATAAATTCCCCTGATTCTGACTGCAAGGGACCTACACTTGACTTCACCAATCTTTTTCTCTTCACATATCTATAGAAGCTTTTACAGTCAGTTCTTATTGCAATCGTTTCCTCTCCCTTCCTAAAGCTGATGATTCTTGCTGGCTACGATTCCACTTACCCAAGTGGATATTCTTCATCCGTGGCCCTAAACAGTGACGGTTGATATGATACGTGATCCTAGGAGGCTTTACTGAGCCCCGTCTTGTCCTCAAACAACATCCACACATGTGCAGGTCACTGGATTGCAATCAGGAGTGGGCATGCTGTCCAATTTTCCCCTCGTTAGCCGGGGGGACACAAAGGTTATTTGTAGTTTCCAACTGCTGCCTTGGCTGCGATCAGCTTCCTCAACACAAACTGGGGGATTGAACCGGGGACCTTCCAGTCCATTTGGCTCAGTACAATTCTGGACTTTGTGATTACCCACAAAACTTATATTGAAGTCTTTTTAAAAGAAGTCACAGAGGAAACACGTAAAACAAGTGTCTGTAGGATTCTCCATCAGGAGGCACTCTACAAATCAACTATCATTTGAAACAATCCAAGTTTGCAATGCCTAATATGTTTCCTTTCTGCTACGCATTCTGGGGATCCCGTATCATTTGTTTGAGCATCTTATTTTGGAAAATAGGTGACCCAGTTGAAGTTTTTAAAGAGTATAAAGGAGATTGACAATTTGTTCACTATGGTGAAAGATTCGAGCGTCGGAGGGCATAGGTTAAAGAGCTAGCAAGTTACGAGTAAGGAAGGAAGTCAGGCAGAGTTTCTTTACCCGAAAGCTACCTCACCACTTGTCTCCTCATTGTCACCAAGGCAAGAGCTCCATGTTGGCGTCTGAAGGTAAGTTGTCAGAGAAGGACTTTGAAGCGCACAGTTCAAGAGATAATTAGGTGTGCTTCTGGAGGGAGAAAGGATCGAGGAACATGGTAAGAAGGCAGATATGTGGAGTTGCGATTGATTAAAAATGGACTTATTGGGTTTAAGGGCATTTTCCTGTTCCTAAAGATCGTTATACTGTTGACTCCTTCAATTTGAGTTCGGCCTTCAGCAAATTATGGAGGGAATTTTGCCAGCCCTGGGGAGGCGGGTCTGCCAGGAAAATGGCAGAAACTGGGAGCAGGTACCAACCCCGCTCCCAACCTGCCTCGCGCAGGGACCCGTCTCTTCGAGGCGGGAAGGGGATTACAGACAATTAACTGCCTGTTAACAGGCAGTTAAGAGGATTATCCCCATTTTATCCACACAAGTGCGGGCTTCCCGACGGCTGCGAACCTCGCCAGTGTCAGCGAGGCGAGCAGTGGGTCTGTGGGGGTGAGAGGGGTCGAAAAGTGCACTGTGGAGGTGAGTGATGGGTGCCAAGTGTGGAGAGGTAAGTATGAGAGGTGAGTGTAAAGTGTTAGAAAAAGTTTACTTACCTTTGCTTCTTCCTGCAGGCTTCAACCCTTGGGGATCTGGAGGTGCCTCATCTCAACGGCAGAGATGACAGAATGGCTGCTGCATTCTCCGATGCTACATTCTCCGATGCTGCAGCCATCTGCTTTCTGCTAAGGGGAGAGGTTTGGTGAGTCTTCAGTCCAAGGGCTCACCTTAGAACAGAGATTGTCAGTGTTTGACAGCTTCTCAAAACTGTCAAACGCTGACAATTCAACTGTCAAATAATTGACAGATGAAACATCATACGCTGACGTCCTCTGTCACCGGCTTTCCCTTAATTGGCCGGCTAAGCCCACTGGGCAGGCTTAACAAGGTCAATCAAGGGAAAATAGCGTGGGTTGGCCAGATGTCGTTGGGGGCGGGACTGAAACCTGACAACCAGCAGTCCCGCCCCCAACGTGCCACCATTGAGAAAATCCAGCCCTATGTGTGCAAAGGTGCATTTATAGCTAAGATTTTTCCAATGGAATGGTTTGGGTGAACGAGTCTAACTTTATCAGTGATGTATTTTTTTCTCCTTCCTCACAGTGCTAAACGCATCAACTATTTTTCATCGGTGAGTGGACTCCAGCTTCATGGAACACGGGAGTTTCCAGCTTTGCACAGATTCCCACTCTTATAGTGGCTTATGCACCCACCTACACCACTTGTCCCCTCTTTGTGATCACCAAACCAAGGAGCTCCGTTTTTGCCACACAGACAGCAGAGCAGAGATTTACACAGAGTGTACAGCACAGAAATAGGACCTTTGGCCCAACTGGTCTATGCCAGCATTTACGCTCCACACAAACCTCCTCCCACCCCTCTTCATCTAACCCTATCAACATTTCCTTCTATTCCTTTCTCCCTCATGTCTTTAACTAGGTTCCCTTAAATGTATCATGATTAGGCAACAGCATAATCAATGTCAACAAAGCTATTGACTTGGGTCTTCTTCGCCCTGAAGAGAAGACACTGAATGTCCGTGCACTGTGCTCCCGTTCAGTTTGTATGTATGTATCTGGTTGCTGCTTATCTTTCAGATAAGTAGTTAACCTGTCAGTAGAGAGTACAGTCATTTACAGTAGGGTGATGTACTTCTGATGACTTCCAGTAGAGGAAGGAGAGTGGCCCAAATATGTTTCCCTGCACAAGGATGTTGAGTGTCCAGGGATAGTTGCCAGACCCTTTTTTACTTTCTCTTCCCCCTATCTCATTGTTAAAGTTCAACAAAAAGTGATTATTACACTCAACTTTGGCATCAGCCAACCACTTTTTCCTGACTGACCTCATAATCTCTCCTCGCTCTTAAACCCACATTGTTCCTAGTTTTCGGAGATTTAATTATGAAGGAAGTGTCAAACGATTAAACTTATTTTTGCTGGAGAAAAGACTGACAGGAGATACATGTCCTCAAAAAAATTAAAGGTGTATATGGACCTTCACGGTCTCACCCCTCCCTGTCTCTGTTACCTCCTCCCCTCACCCTGAGCTCTCCCTTCTTCAGACTCTGGCCTGCTGTGTACCCTTCGCCCCAGCCCTGGTGGTTGTGCCTTCAGCCACCTCTGCCCCACAGTGTGAAATTCGCTCCCTAAACCTCTTCACCTCCCTCTCCTCCTTCAATACCATTCTTAGGACCTACCTCTTTGACCAAGCTTTTGATTACCCCCCCTTATATCTCCTTTCTTTGGATCCACGTCTATTGTTTATGATTATACCTCTGCAAAGCGCCTTGGGACGTTTTTCTACATTAACGGCACCATATAAATACAGATTGTTGTTGAACATGAGGTTGAAGTTAACAAATAATTCAACTCGGACAGTGAGCAAAGGACTAGAGGGCACAAGGACTAAATTAGAAAAATCCCCCCTCCCCACTGAATGGTGGGCATGTGGTTGATTCCCAGAGTAGAGAGTTGATTTGTGGTTAATCCACCTTTAAAAGCAAGCTGGGTTGATGTCTGTTCTGGGGCAGGATCGGGGGTTATTGAGACATCAACAGTGCGGCTTGTTTTTTTTTAAGGGAGGATAGGAGAAGGAACTAAGGGGTAAAAATTCACTTGGTTGCGCCTCCCGTTAGCGCCTTAAGAGGGCGCTAATGGGGCGCAAAGCCGCTAACGCCCGGGTGCAGCGATGTTTGCGCCGCTCGAGAACTTAACTTGAGATTGTGCGGCGGCGCTAAAACTTACCGCTGCGACCACCTGCGCGCGCAGATTGTGATGTCATTCCATGGTGCAACGCCCTTGTGGCGCCCCGTAGCGGAAATTGAGTGGCGCCCCCTGCCTTACCGCCTGGCGCTTCCAACGACCAGAAGACTGGAATGCTATCAATCGCTGTGGGGCTGGGGGGGGCGCTATTTAAAGGGGGCCTCTTCCTGTCTTTTATTGTTGGTGGCATTTTTGAACTACGCATTCTGAGAGAGAGAGGGAGAGACTTCTGGAGAGATTCAACGTTGTGTGAAGGAGTTTTGGGTACTGAGCAGCACTTTGCAGGTTCATTTTGATTTGCCATTCCTTGTATCGATTTAGCAGAGAATGTGGGAGCTGCACTCTGAGCTCTTTGCCTGGTACGCTCCATTGTTCTTTCCAGCACATTTGATGTGCAAGTCTCTCCAGGCCGAGATTCAAGGCAGCAATGAACAGGATGTGGATGGAAAGCAAGATTAACCATCCTCTTTAAGAACTGGCCCGTGCCATTGTGTGTGTGTTCCATTGCTGACTGACATTACATGAGCTTCGCCAGCGCTCCGAGTTAGCGCCTCACTCCTTGGCCTTTGCGCCTTAAGAGAGGTGTGCAGCGCCTGCTTTAGTGCTCCACTCACCTCCCGGGGCGGTAAAAGTGAAGTTTCCTGTCAGTGCCGATAATTAGCGCCAGGCGCTAATATTTGCGTCCGGACGATATTTGCGCCCCAAATGGGGCGCGACCTAATTTCTACCCCTAAGTGTTCCTTAAAGTAGGGGATCAATGGTGGTGGTTGTGGGGTTTCATGATAGAATAATTATACATGGGCTCTGGATACAGCAGGCTTGATATGCTGACTCGCCTTGCTATCTCCAGCCTTTCTAATCATGTTAACCGTGGTAACATCCTACACTACAGCCACAGCCCTCCACCTACATTTCTTTATTAAGATTAATCTAGCATTTCTCTGTTTTTGTGAAACAATTTGCATTTAGTCAGAGCACAAAAATACACCTTGTTGAAATGGAGGAGGTTTGTGTGATGATCTCTCGATCGTATAAAGCCTGTTTATAAACAGCAAATGAGCGGAGGCTTCTATTTCCTGTTAATAATACCTCTTCTATTGTGGAACGCTTTCTGGCTCGGTACTGTTACCTGATAACAAAGGGGAGCTACTCTTTGGCCATGATCAATGACAGATGACAGGTGACCGCTCATCCACAGGTCAGGCCAGACAAAGATTACCTGTGCTGGAGATCCCGGCTCTGATGACACAAGCCCATTCTGTTGGGCTCAAAACGTATGGGTCCCATCAAATTTTAATCTTGCTCTTTGAATTGGACAACACAATGCTTTGGAGAACGATCAGACCAGGACCTCATCATACTTCTTCATTTCTGTCATCAGAAACCAGCCAAGGCCCTTCAGTTGTCTACAGCACTGCCGATTCTGTTAGTGATATCACCAAACCAGGTCATCAATGGGTAACAACACTTTGAACCCAGGTCCCAGAGTTGAAATGATGGTGTGCTAACTCACTGCACCACTCAAGATGCTGCACATGGTAGTGTTCTTTCCGTCTGGAGAGGGAGGAGAGCTGGACCTCACTTTGATCACAAGAGTATCACCCGCAAGTGATGGGATGAAAATGTTTTCAGTGCAACCTATGGACTTGCGTCATGTATAACGAGCAAAAATCTCACGCCAGAAAATTGAGCACATAATCCAGGCTGGTAGTCCAGTGCGGTACTGAGGGAGTTCTGCACTGTCGGAGGTGCCGTCTTTCAGATGAAACGTTAAACCGAGGCCCCGTCTGCCCTCTCAGGTGGACGTAAAGCACTATTCAAAGAAGAGCAGGGAGTTCTCTCCGGTGTCCTGGCCAATATTTATCCATCAATCAACATCACTAAAAACAGATTATCTATTTTATTAACTTATTGCTGTTTGTGGGAGCTTGCTGTGTGCAAATTGGCTGTCGCATTTCCTACATTACAACAGTGACTACATTTCAAAAAGTACTTCATTGCCTGTAAAGTGCTTTGGGATGTTCTGCGGTCACGAAAGGCGCTATAGAAATGCAAGTCTTTCTTTACTTTCTTTATTATAAACCCCCTGATCTTTTTGTCTTTGGGAGTCAATTAGACGACAGGTTCCACAAGATCTCTGACTGACCTGACTCTCTCCCACCACCCCCACCCCAAGTTTCTCCCTTCCTCTCCATAAGGTCCTGCCTCTTGCTGGGTACAGTCCCACAGGCACCATTTCACCTCTGGTACTTCATCAATGTGACCAGTCTTCATATGTGAGTCTAGACAGTGAGTGTTGGCTAGCTATTCCACGATGGGCACATTACAGCCAAGTCCAATTCAGTCCTCACCCAATGTACACTATTTATCAGGAGTCACTGGATGGCAATCGGGGATGAGAACACTGGCTGATTGTCTTCCCTCCCTAGCCCAAGAGCACTGCACCCTCTACAGATAGAGGAGGAAACTAGAGGCAAGGCTCACCTACAGCCCGAGGCAGTGCCATTACCCACTCAGCCACCAGGGGAGCTAAGGCTCGGATTCTTGCGTGGTGGGATGTGGCTGACTTGGGGGACTGAGTGAGCACGATTACAGAGCTGTCACCTTCACGGTAGGAACGTGACTTGGTGATTGTGCCGTGTGTTCAACCTTCACAGCAAGATTGAATCAGCTACCTGAGCTGAGCTGGAGGGAGCTCAACAGTCTTACATAAACACCTGAGCTGCTTTAAGGAATGTGGCCAGTTCAGGACAGCAATGATTCACGGCAGACTGCTGGCGATTAGAGACCAGGGGGTTTAAATTGGATAACTCCAAAAACAGGCATGGGGATCGCAGGACATGATTAACCCGCGCCCGTTCATTGCAATGTAGGCAGCACGTTAAATTCGTGCTGCTTGCTGCTTTAAATGATTGCTGCATGCAGCCAGCGCTACCTGCGCTGTTCATTGGTTTCACGCATCAGAAGGGGGCCCGATATCGCGAATGGCTAGCGCTCCTTAAAGGCAGCCTGCACCTCTTAAAGGGGAGGTGCATCATGGCTGCAGGAAGTGGCGGCAGTCCTTTGAAAAGTGAATCTGTGCTGTGATACTTTGAGGAATGGCTGAACATGCGAGAGAGCGTGCACCAAGGTTTTCAGACAATGCACTGGAAGTGCAACCCCTTTACCAAGTTGCCGTCCTGCACACTTCCCATCGGAAGTGCGCGCGTGCATCTCGGACCCCATTTTTGATCGTTATGTGGCCGTGTAGCGTCTAAGCAACGGACGCTACACGGCCCAATTTAGCCTCCCCACCCCCCCCCAGCTATTAACACAGGGCAGGGAGGGGAAAGCTCTGTGGGAAAAGGTGGCTACGTTTTTCACATGGAAAAAAAAAAGTGCAAATGCACACACAAGTATGTATACACCTTGTTTAAAATAGTTTGAATCAACGTTTTTGCTAAGCCGCACAGCCATTTGGAGGTCCTGTGCAGGCTGCTCACCGGCTTTTCAATAGAAATAACCGCGCATGCGCGAAAAATTGAATGGGCCGCACAGCCAGTTAAAGGACCCGCGCACCAAAAGAAAATGACAGGGAACGTTGGTTTGGACATTACACATTGATTAATATTTTTCTAGAGATATAGCTTATTAATATTTCAGAGGGATGTAAAATATACAACGCAATTCCAAAGCAGAATATTTGGAGTTGTAAGATGCATACTGAACAAGAATAAACCTAGAAAATTGTAGGAACGAAAAAAACACAAGCCTATCCATTTTTGGTAGAATGAAAAACAGAAAATGGTGGAAACACTCAGCAGGTTGGGCAGCATCTGTGAAGAGAGAAACAGAGTTAACGTTTCAGTAGACCCTTTCCCAAAATTGTAGGAAATCACAGATGAACAGCATTTAAAAAAACAGAACAAAAGAACAGGGAGGGGAAACGCGCACGCGCACGTGCACACACACACACACACACACATAGCACAAACGCCCATTGCACGCTCAGTGCACACACACACACACACACATAGCACAAACACACATCGCACACTCAGTGCACACACACACACACACATAGCACAAACGCCCATCGCACGCTCAGTGCACACACACACACACATAGCACAAACGCCCATCGCACGCTCAGTGCACACACACACACATAGCACAAACGCCCATCGCACGCTCAGTGCACACACACACACACAGCACAAACACACATCGCATGCTCAGTGCACACACACACACACACACACACACATCGCACGCTCAGTGCACACACACACACACATAGCACAAACGCCCATTGCACGCTCAGTGCACACACACACACATAGCACAAACGCCCATTGCACGCTCAGTGCACACACACACACACAGCACAAACACACATCGCACGCTCAGTGCACACACACACACATAGCACAAACGCCCATTGCACGCTCAGTGCACACACACACACATAGCACAAACGCCCATCGCACGCTCAGTGCACACACACACACACACACACACAGCACAAACACACATCGCATGCTCAGTGCACACACACATGCGCACATGCACATATACATGCACGCCACGCACACACGCACAGTTCACACACTCTCACACACACGTGCACGGTGCACACACACACGGTGCACACTCACGTGCAAGCGCGCACAGCGTGTAGTCACTGTTGTGATTTAGGAAACACGGCAGCCAAATAGCACACAGCAAGCAATGAGATAAATGACCGGATATCTGTTGTTGGTGGTGTTGGTTGAGGGATAAATGTTGACCAAGACAAATGGTTACCTGGGTTTGTAACTTAAACATTAGGCATACCCAACAAGTAGGGAGGTAATGTTAAATGTATATGGAATCTCAGTTAGACCAGACTTGGAGTGCTGTGTGAAATTCTGGTCTCTGTACTACAGAAAGGATGTTGAAGCACAAGAAGAAGTAAAGAAAAAAATTACAAGAATGTTACCAGAAATTGAGAGGATGCAACTATCAGTAAAGATTGAGCAGGCTGGGGCTCTTTTCTCTGGAGAAGAGAAGACTAAGTGACCTGATAGAGGTCTTCAAAATGATGAAGAGGGTCGATAGGGTGGACGTGGAGAAACTGCTTCCACTTGCGAGTGAGTCCAGTACAAAGGGGCTTAAATATAAGATAGTCACCAACAGATCAAATAAAGAATTCAGGTGGCATTTCTTTACTCAGAGGGTGGTGAGAATGAGGAAGATGCTGCCACTTGGAGTGGTTTAAGCACATAGATTTTCAACAGACCAATTGGACCATCACTTGCCCAAGATTTACCTCAACACTCAGTCACTCTCCCATGTCCAATCCCCCATCCCAGTTCACAGAGACACTGCACCCCCTCCAATTCCCCACCTTTTTCACAGATATACTCTCTCGCTCCCCAGTCCCCCTAGTTTAAGCTGGCACTGTCGGACAAAGCCGTAAGGAAGAGTTGTTAATAAATCAGACATTCAATAAACATCTTTAAAAACAAGGTTGAGACTGTTTTCAATGCACTAATCTCCATCAGTCTGACTTAAGTCTGTTGCTAGGCGCTGCTGGAGTCTACAAGTAGCACCCCCTGATCTCCCAATCACAGAAACACAATTCATTAAATTGATCAACCGTTAAATGTCCTCTCTTATGAAGTGTCCATGTTAGATGCTTGTGATGTGACTGTCACAATGTTAATTCCCTCGGCAGACAGGCCGCAGTATTAATTACCCACTCAATGATGTATTATTTCTGGCACTCTATCTGACATCTCCCTGCAGGGTATACATACATCCTTTTGCTAAACTCCCTCTTTAATTTGCTTCACTAAATGGTTTCAAATGGCCTTCATATTTGTTTAAATTAATTTTAATTAATTGATTTTCTCATTTCGATAATTATTGGTAGTGGTGGCAGATGGCAGCTAAAGCTAATCCGCCCAATCCAAACTTGGTTGTGTTTTGCTGATTGAGGGACCTTATGGGAGATCAATGTTGAACCTTCTGCTTAGAAAGACTCAGCCAGGCCAGGAGAACTCCAACACCCCCACCCCCACCACCACCGCCCTGCTCATACATGCTAGCAAGCTTTAATCCTTAAACAACACACTGATCACAACCGAGCTCACTAAACTTTAATCCCTAACTTTAACCCATGTGCAGTCTGTGTGTGTTTGGCACCACAAACTTCTTTCTTTCATCCCATTACATTTCTGTTCCCCTCTAAGTATAATCACAGACCATTTATTTTTCAACTTCTCGTTTCATATTTGATCATTTCTGTCTGCAACTGTGATTCTGACTCATGGGTTGCTAACAACGTTAGGTAGGTTCCCGTTAGGCAGGTTCAGTTTTTGAGTGCAATTGCCTCAATAGTTTTTGAGAGAGTAAGATTTTAAACACGTGTGTTGGTGCATCAGGCAGCTGGGAATAGTCGGCACACAAGGAAATCATTCAAGTCTGTTGGGACGTGGACCAGCCTTCCCCTCCTTTTGCTCCACCATTGGAGGCCGTGCATTCACCCCCCTCGACCCCACACCCTGGAATTCCCTCCATAAACCCCTCTGGAACTGGAACCTGACAAAAGGGCATCGATCTGAAACGTTAATCCTACCTTCTTCTTGCCACAGACGCTGCCCAAGTCTTTCCACTTTTTCTGTTTGTATTTCCCATTTCCAGCATCCGCTTTTTGAAAAATTAGCCCGGTTTCCTGCAGCTGATCACGATCCAGCGACCACGTGCCGAAAAGTGAACATGTGCTGGCATCGGCTGAAAACAAGATCAGGTTCATCCATGGTCAAATAACCGACCACATTAACGGGTTAAGGCTGTCACATGAAAAAGGGACCCTTGAGTGAAATATCAGAGAGCTCCCCACACCTGTGGAATTATCCCACAGCAAGAGTCTGCACCTTTGGGGGGAAGGAATATTGTACAGGTTTGGAGTAAAACATTCTAGTTGTTGTAAGTATAACTTGTCCTATTTTCTATAGTCGTCTATACAACACCTGTGACTTGCCGATTCTTCAAGACTTCATATGCTCCCAGAAATCAGTGAGGTCAAACTATCCAGGCAACTCTCCTTGTTGCTGTTCTCTCCGTCTGCACTTTTTTGTGCCACCTAATATTGAAAAAATATATAATTATCTATTAACTCATTTATAGCATCAAAGAAATATTGGTCTGTTAAGCAAATACATGCAGCATGTGCAGATATTGATAGCAGTGCACGAAGGAAAAGAACAAAACGCTTGCATTATATCTCCGCATCATAATATAGTGCGTTCTCACGTCACTGAAAGGTCTAAAAATACTGAACACAGTGAGTCAGTTTTGGAGTGCAGTGAATGTTGTTATGTAGGCTGTGCCAGCAGTGGCCCACAAGAAGGAATGAGGTGAATGACCAGTAATTTGTTTCTCCTGAAGCATTATTAATAGAATAGCGGTTTATGAAAACTAATTAACTGAGTGTCCTGGCCAACATCCATCCCTCAACAGATTGACTCGTTTCCCCCACTCACTGCCTGTGTGATTGTCGCTGTGTGTTAGTAACCCACTCTCTGTGTGATTGTCGCCGTGTGTTAGTAACCCACTCTCTGCCTGTGTGATTGTCGCTGTGTGTCAGTAACCCACTCTCTGCCTGTGTGATTGTCGCTGTGTGTCAGTAACCCACTCTCTGTGTGATTGTCGCCGTGTGTTAGTAACCCAATCTCTGCCTGTGTGATTGTCGCTGTGTGTTAGTAACCCACACTCTGCCTGTGTGATTGTCGCTGTGTGTTAGTAACTCACTCTCTGCCTGTGTGATTGTCGCTGTGTGTTAGTAACCCACTCTCTGCCTGTGTGATTGTCGCTGTGTGTTAGAAACCCACTCTCTGCCTGTGTGATTGTCGCTGTGTGTTAGTAACCCACTCTCTGCCTGTGTGATTGTCGCTGTGTGTTAGTAACCCACTCTCTGCCTGTGTGATTGTCGCTGTGTGTTAGTAACCCACTCTCTGCCTGTGTGATTGTCGCTGTGTGTTAGTAACCCACTCTCTGCCTGTGTGATTGTCGCTGTGTGTTAGTAACCCACTCTCTGCCTGTGTGATTGTCGCTGTGTGTTAGTAACCCACTCTCTGTGTGATTGTCGCTGTGTGTCAGTAACCCACTCTCTGCCTGTGTGATTGTCGCTGTGTGTCAGTAACCCACTCTCTGCCTGTGTGATTGTCGCTGTGTGTCAGTAACCCACTCTCTGCCTGTGTGATTGTCGCTGTGTGTTAGTAACCCACTCTCTGCCTGTGTGATTGTCGCTGTGTGTCAGTAACCCACTCTCTGCCTGTGTGATTATCGCTGTGTGTCAGTAACCCACTCTCTGTGTGATTGTCGCTGTGTTAGTAACCCACTCTCTGCCTGTGTGATTGTCGCTGTGTGTCAGTAACCCACTCTCTGCCTGTGTGATTGTCGCTGTGTGTCAGTAACCCACTCTCTGCCTGTGTGATTGTCGCTGTGTGTTAGTAACCCACTCTCTGCCTGTGTGATGGTCGCTGTGTGTTAGTAACCCACTCTCTGCCTGTGTGATTGTCGCTGTGTGTCAGTAACCCACTCTCTGCCTGTGTGATTGTCGCTGTGTGTTAGTAACTCACTCTCTGCCTGTGTGATTGTCGCTGTGTGTTAGTAACCCCCTCTCTGTGTGTTTGTCGCTGTGTGTTAGAAACATAGGGGTAAAAATTCACTTGGTTGCGCCTCCCGTTAGCGCCTTAAGAGGGCGCTAATGGGGCGCAAAGCCGCTAACGCCCGGGCGCAGCGATGTTTGCGCCGCTGGAGAACTTAACTTGAGATTGCGCGGCGGCGCTAAAACTTACCGCTGCGACCACCTGCGCGCGCAGATTGTGACGTCATTCCATGGTGCAACGCCCTTGTGGCGCCCCGTAGCGGAAATTGAGTGGCGGCCCCTGCCTTACCGCCTGGCGCTTCCAACGACCAGAAGACTGGAACGCTATCAATCGCTGTGGGGCTGGGGGGGGCGCTATTTAAAGGGGGCCTCTTCCTGTCTTTTATTGTTGGTGGCATTTTTGAACTACGCATTCTGAGAGAGAGAGGGAGAGACTTCTGGAGAGATTCTACGTTGTGTGAAGGAGTTTTGGGTACTGAGCAGCACTTTGCAGGTTCATTTTGATTTGCCATTCCTTGTATCGATTTAGCAGAGACTGTGGGAGCTGCACTCTGAGCTCTTTGCCTGGTACTTGCCATTGTTCTTTCCAGCACATTTGATGTGCAAGTCTCTCCAGGCCGAGATTCAAGGCAGCAATGAACAGGATGTGGATGGAAAGCAAGATTAACCATCCCCTTTAAGAACTGGCCCGTGCCATTGTGTGTGTGTTCCATTGCTGACTGACATTACATGAGCTTCGCCAGCGCTCCGAGTTTGCGCCTTAAGAGAGGTGTGCAGCGCCTGCTTTAGCGCTCCACTCACCTCCCGGGGCAGTAAAAGTGAAGTTTCCTGTCAGTGCCGATAATTAGCGCCAGGCGCTAATATTTGCGTCCGGACGATATTTGCGCCCCAAATGGGGCGCGACCTAATTTCTACCCCATAGAAACATAGAAGATAGGAGCAGGAGTAGGCCATTCGGCCCCTCGAGCCTGCTCCGCCATTCGATGCGATCATGGCTGATCATCCAAACTCAGTACCCTGTCCCTGCCTTCTCCCCATATCCCTTGATACCTTTAGCTTTAAGAAATATATCTAACTCATTCTTGAATATATTTAATGACTTGGCCTCAACTACCTTCTGTGGTAGAGAATTGCACAGGTTCACCACTCTCTGGGTGAAGAAATTCTTCCTCATTTCTGTCCTAAATGGCTTACCCGTTATCCTTAGATTATGACCCCTTGTTCTGGACTCTCCGACCATCAGGAACATTCTTCCTGCATCTAGTTTGTCCAGAACTGTCAGAATTTTATATGTTTCGATGAGATCCCCTCTCATTCTTCTATACTCCAGCGAGTATAAGCCCAATCGACCCAATCTCTCCTCATATGTCATTCCTGCCATCCCAGGTATCAGCCTTGTGAATCTTCGCTGAACTCCTTCCATGGCAAGAACATCCTTCCTCAGATAAGGCGACCAAAACTGCACACAGTACTCAAGGTGTGGTCTCACCAAGGCCCTGTACAACTGCAGCAGGACATCCCTGTTCCTATACTCAAACCCTTTCGCTATGAAGACCAACATACCATTTGCCTTCTTTACTGCCTGCTGCACCTGCATGCTTACTTTCAGCGACTGGTGCACAAGGACACCTAGGTCTCGTTGCACTTCCCCTTCTCCCAATCTATTGCCATTCAGATAATAGTCTGCCTTTCTGTTTTTGACACCAAAGTGGATAACCTCGCATTTATCCACGTTATATTGCATCTGCCACGCTTCTGCCCACTCACCCAACCTGTCCAAATCATCCTGGAGTTTCTCGGTATCCTCCTCGCAGCACACACTCCCACCCAGCTTTGTGTCATCTGCAAACTTGGAGATATTACATTTAGTTCCCTTATCTAGATCATTAATGTATATTGTGAATAGCTGGGGTCCAAGGACCGATCCCTGCGGTACCCCACTAGTCACTGCTTGCCACTCAGAAAAAGACCCATTAATTCCTACTCTCTGCTTTCTGTCCGCCACCCAGTTCTCTATCCAAGTCAATACCTTGCCCCCAATCCCATGTGCCTTAACTTTACACGCTAATCTCTTATGCGGGACCTTATCGAAAGCCTTTTGAAAGTCCAAATACACCACATCTACTGGTTCTCCCTTATCTATTTTCCCAGTTACATCCTCAAAAAATTCCAGTAGATTAGTCAAGCACGATTTACCTTTTGTAAATCCATGTTGACTTTGTCTGATCCTGTCACTGTTTTTCAAGTGCTCAGCTATTACATCCTTTATAATGGACTCTAGCATTTTCCCCACTACCGATGTCAGGCTTACCGGTCTGTAATTCCCCGCTTTCTCTCTACCACCCTTTTTGAATAGTGGGGTAACATTGGCTACCCTCCAATCCATGGGTACAGTTCCAGATTCCATCGAATGTTGGAAGATGATCAGCAATGCATCTACTATTTCAAGGGCCACTTCCTTAAGTACCCTAGGATGTAGATTATCAGGCCCTGGGGATTTATCGGCCTTCAATCCCGTCAATTTCCCTAACACCATTTCCCTACAAATACTGATTTCTTTCGGTTCCTCCCTTTCATCAGACCGTATGTTCTCCAACATCTCTGGGAGGTTATTTGTGTCCTCCTTTGTGAAGACAGAACCAAAATATGCATTTAATTGGTCTGCCATTTCTTTGTTCCCCATTATAACTTCCCCCGCTTCTGACTGCAAGGGACCTACACTTGATTTCACTAATCTTTTTCTCTTCACATATCTATAAAAGCTCTTACAGTCAGTTTTTATGTTCCCAGCAAGCTTACTTTCATATTCTATTTTCCCCTTCTTAATTAATCCCTTTGTCCTCCTTTGTTGAATCCTAAACTGCTCCCAATCCTCAGGGCTACCGCTTTTTCTGGACAATTTATATGCCCTCTCCTTGGATCTTATGATATCCCTAATTTCCTTTGTTAGCCACGGTTGAGTCACCCTTTTTGTTTTATTCTTATGCCACACTGGGATGAACAAATTCTGTAGTTCATCCATGCAGTCTTTGAATGTTTGCCATTGCCTATCCACCGTCAACCCCTTGAGTGACATTCCCAAATCAATCCTACCCAATTCGCGCCTCATACCATCGTAGTTTCCTTTATTTAAATTCAGGACCATCGTCTCTGATTCAACGACTTCACTCTCCATCCTAATGAAGAATTCTATCATATTATGATCACTCTGACCCAAGGGGCCTCGTACAACAAGATTGCTAAATAATCCTTTCTCGTTAGTAACCCACTCTCTGCCTGTGTGATTTTCGCTGTGTGTTAGTAACCCACTCTCTGCCTCTCTGATTTTTGCTGTGTATTAGTAACCCACTCTCTGCCTGTGTGATTGTCGCTGTGTGTTAGTAACCCACTCTCTGCCTGTGTGATTGTCGCTGTGTGTCAGTAACCCACTCTCTGCCTGTGTGATTGTCGCTGTGTGTCAGTAACCCACTCTCTGCCTGTGTGATTGTCGCTGTGTGTTAGTAACCCACTCTGCCTGTGTGATTGTCGCTGTGTGTCAGTAACCCACTCTCTGCCTGTGTGATTGTCGCTGTGTGTTAGTAACCCACTCTCTGTGTGATTGTCGCTGTGTGTTAGTAACCCACTCTCTGCCTGTGTGATTGTCGCTGTGTGTCAGTAACCCACTCTCTGCCTGTGTGATTGTCGCTGTGTTTTAGTAACCCACTCTCTGCCTGTGTGATTGTCGCTGTGTTTTAGTAACCCACTCTCTGCCTGTGTGATTGTCGCTGTGTGTTAGTAACCCACTCTCTGCCTGTGTGATTGTCGCTGTGTGTTAGTAACCCACTCTATGTGTGATTGTCGCTGTGTGTTAGTAACCCTCTCTCTGTGTGATTGTCGCTGTGTGTCAGTAACCCACTCTCTGCCTGTGTGATTGTCACTGTGTGTTAGTAACACATCCTCTGCCTGTGTGATTGTCGCTGTGTCTCAGTAACCCACTCTCTGCCTGTGTGATTGTCGCTGTGTGTCAGTAACCCACTCTCTGCCTGTGTGATTGTCACTGTGTGTCAGTAACCCACTCTCTGCCTGTGTGATTGTCGCTGTGTGTTAGTAACCCACTCTCTGCCTGTGTGATTGTCGCTGTGTGTTAGTAACTCACTCACTGTGTGATTGTCGCTGTGTGTTATAACCCACTCTCTGTGTGATTGTCGCTGTGTGTCAGTAACCCACTCTCTGCCTGTGTGATTGTCACTGTGTGTCAGTAACCCACTCTCTGCCTGTGTGATTGTCGCTGTGTGTCAGTAACCCACTCTCTGTGTGATTGTCGCTGTGTGTTAGTAACCCACTCTCTGCCTGTGTGATTGTCGCTGTGTGTTAGTAACTCACTCACTGTGTGATTGTCGCTTTGTATCAGTAACCCACTCTCTGCCTGTGTGATTGTCGCTGTGTGTCAGTAACCCACTCTCTGCCTGTGTGATTTTCGCTGTGTGTTAGTAACCCACTCTCTGCCTGTGTGTTTGTCGCTGTGTGTTAGAAACTCACTCTCTGTGTGATTGTCGCTGTGTGTCAGTAACCCACTCTCTGCCTGTGTGATTGTCGCTGTGTGTCAGTAACCCACTCTCTGCCTGTGTGATTGTCGCTGTGTGTTAGTAACCCAATCTCTGCCTGTGTGATTGTCGCTGTGTGTCAGTAACCCACTCTCTGCCTGTGTGATTGTCGCTGTGTGTTAGTAACTCACTCTCTGTGTGATTGTTACTGTGTGTCAGTAACCCACTCTCTGCCTGTGTGATTGTCGCTGTGTGTTAGTCACCCACTCTCTGCCTGTGTGATTGTCGCTGTGTGTTAGTGACCCAGTCTCTGGCTGTGTGATTGTCGCTGTGTGTTAGTAACTCACTCACTGTGTGATTGTCGCTGTGTGTTATAACCCACTCTCTGTGTGATTGTCGCTGTGTGTCAGTAACCCACTCTCTGCCTGTGTGATTGTCGCTGTGTGTCAGTAACCCACTCTCTGCCTGTGTGATTGTCGCTGTGTGTCAGTAACCCACTCTCTGTGTGATTGGCGCTGTGTGTTAGTAACCCACTCTCTGCCTGTGTGATTGTCGCTGTGTGTTAGTAACTCACTCACTGTGTGATTGTCGCTTTGTATCAGTAACCCACTCTCTGCCTGTGTGATTGTCGCTGTGTGTCAGTAACCCACTCTCTGCCTGAGTGATTGTCGCTGTGTGTCAGTAACCCACTCTCTGCCTGTGTGATTGTCGCTGTGTGTTAGTAACCCAATCTCTGCCTGTGTGATTGTCGCTGTGTGTCAGTAACCCACTCTCTGCCTGTGTGATTGTCGCTGTGTGTTAGTAACTCACTCTCTGTGTGATTGTTACTGTGTGTCAGTAACCCACTCTCTGCCTGTGTGATTGTCGCTGTGTGTTAGTCACCCACTCTCTGCCTGTGTGATTGTCGCTGTGTGTTAGTAACCCAGTCTCTGCCTGTGTGATTGTCGCTGTGTGTTAGTAACTCACTCACTGTGTGATTGTCGCTGTGTGTTAGTAACCCACTCTCTGCCTGTGTGATTGTCGCTGTGTTTTAGTAACCCACTCTCTGCCTGTGTGATTGTCGCTGTGTGTCAGTAACCCACTCTCTGCCTGTGTGAATGTCGCTGTGTGTTAGTAACCCACTCTCTGTGTGATTGTCACTGTGTGTTAGTAACACACTCTCTGTGATTGTCACTGTGTGTCAGTAACCCACGCTCTGTGTGATTGTCGCTGTGTGTTAGTAACTCACTCTCTGTGTGATTGTCGCTGTGTGTTAGTAACCCACTCTCTGTGTGATTGTCACTGTGTGTCAGTAACCCACTCTCTGTGTGATTGTCGCTGTGTGTTAGTAACCCACTCTCTGTGTGATTGTCGCTGTGTGTTAGTAACACACTCTCTGTGTGTTAGTAACCCACTCTCTGTGTGATTGTCGCTGTGTGTCAGTAACCCACTCTCTGTGTGATTGTCGCTGTGTGTTAGTAACCCACGCTCTGTGTGATTGTCGCTGTGTGTTAGTAACCCACTCTCTGTGTGATTGTCGCTGTGTGTTAGTAACCCACTCTCTGTGTGATTGTCGCTGTGTGTTAGTAACCCACGCTCTGTGTGATTGTCGCTGTGTGTTAGTAACCCACTCTCTGTGTGATTGTCGCTGTGTGTCAGTAACCCACTCTCTGTGTGATTGTCGCTGTGTGTTAGTAACTCACTCTCTGTGTGATTGTCGCTGTGTGTTAGTAACCCACGCTCTGTGTGATTGTCGCTGTGTGTTAGTAACCCACTCTCTGTGTGATTGTCGCTGTGTGTTAGTAACCCACTCTCTGTGTGATTGTCGCTGTGTGTTAGTAACCCACTCTCTGCCTGTGTGATTGTCACTGTGTGTCAGTAACCCACTCTCTGCCTGTGTGATTGTCGCTGTGTGTTAGTAACCCACTCTCTGCCTGTGTGATTGTCGCTGTGTGTTAGTAACTCACTCACTGTCTGATTGTCGCTGTGTGTTATAACCCACTCTCTGTGTGATTGTCGCTGTGTGTCAGTAACCCACTCTCTGCCTGTGTGATTGTCGCTGTGTGTCAGTAACCCACTCTCTGCCTGTGTGATTGTCGCTGTGTGTCAGTAACCCACTCTCTGCCTGTGTGATTGTCGCTGTGTGTCAGTAACCCACTCTCTGCCTGTGTGATTGTCGCTGTGTTTTAGTAACCCACTCTCTGCCTGTGTGATTGTCGGTGTGTTTTAGTAACCCACTCTCTGCCTGTGTGATTGTCGCTGTGTGTTAGTAACATTGTCGCTGTGTGTGAGTAACCCACTCTCTGCCGGTGTGATTGTCGCTGTGTGTTAGTAACCCACTCTCTGCCTGTGTGATTGTCGCTGTGTGTTAGTAACCCACTCTCTGCGTGATTGTCGCTGTGTGTCAGTAACCCACTCTCTGTGTGATTGTCGCTGTGTGTCAGTAACCCACTCTCTGTGTGATTGTCGCTGTGTTAGTAACCCACTCTATGTGTGATTGTCGCTGTGTGTCAGTAACCCACTCTCTGCCTGTGTGATTGTCACTGTGTGTTAGTAACACATCCTCTGCCTGTGTGATTGTCGCTGTGTCTCAGTAACCCACTCTCTGCCTGTGTGATTGTCGCTGTGTGTCAGTAACCCACTCTCTGCCTGTGTGATTGTCACTGTGTGTCAGTAACCCACTCTCTGCCTGTGTGATTGTCGCTGTGTGTTAGTAACCCACTCTCTGCCTGTGTGATTGTCGCTGTGTGTTAGTAACTCACTCACTGTGTGATTGTCGCTGTGTGTTATAACCCACTCTCTGTGTGATTGTCGCTGTGTGTCAGTAACCCACTCTCTGCCTGTGTGATTGTCGCTGTGTGTCAGTAACCCACTCTCTGCCTGTGTGATTGTCGCTGTGTGTCAGTAACCCACTCTCTGTGTGATTGTCGCTGTGTGTTAGTAACCCACTCTCTGCCTGTGTGATTGTCGCTGTGTGTTAGTAACTCACTCACTGTGTGATTGTCGCTGTGTGTTAGTAACCCACTCTCTGCCTGTGTGATTGTTGCTGTGTTTTAGTAACCCACTCTCTGCCTGTGTGATTGTCGCTGTGTGTCAGTAACCCAATCTCTGCCTGTGTGATGGTCGCTGTGTGTTAGTAACCCACTCTCTGTGTGATTGTCACTGTGCGTTAGTAACACACTCTCTGTGTGATTGTCACTGTGTGTCAGTAACCCACTCTCTGCCTGTGTGATTGTCGCTGTGTGTTAGTAACCCACTCTCTGTGTGATTGTCGCTGTGTGTTAGTAACCCACTTACTGTGTGATTGTCGCTGTGTGTTAGTAACCCACGCTCTGTGTGATTGTCGCTGTGTGTTAGTAACTCACTCACTGTGTGATTGTCGCTGTGTGTTAGTAACCCACTCTCTGCCTGTGTGATTGTCGCTGTGTGTCAGTAACCCACTCTCTGCCTGTGTGATTTTCGCTGTGTGTAAGTAACCCACTCTCTGCCTGTGTGTTTGTCGCTGTGTGTTAGAAACTCACTCTCTGCCTGTGTGATTGTCGCTGTGTGTTAGTAACCCAATCTCTGCCTGTGTGATTGTCGCTGTGTGTCAGTAACCCACTCTCTGCCTGTGTGATTGTCGCTGTGTGTTAGTAACTCACTCTCTGTGTGATTGTTGCTGTGTGTCAGTAACCCACTCTCTGCCTGTGTGATTGTCGCAGTGTGATAGTCACCCACTCTCTGCCTGTGTGATTGTCGCTGTGTGTTAGTAACCCAGTCTCTGCCTGTGTGATTGTCGCTGTGTGTTAGTAACTCACTCACTGTGTGATTGTCGCTGTGTGTTAGTAACCCACTCTCTGCCTGTGTGATTGTCGCTGTGTGTCAGTAACCCACGCTCTGTGTGATTGTCGCTGTGTGTTAGTAACTCACTCTCTGTGTGATTGTCGCTGTGTGTTAGTAACACACTCTCTGTGTGATTGTCCCTGTGTGTCAGTAACCCACTCTCTGCCTGTGTGATTGTCGCTGTGTGTTAGTAACCCACTCTCTGTGTGATTGTCGCTGTGTGTTAGTAACCTACTCTCTGTGTGATTGTCACTGTGTGTCAGTAACCCACTCTCTGCCTGTGTGATTGTCGCTGTGTCATTAACCCACTCTCTGCCTGTGTGATTGTCACTGTGTGTCAGTAACCCACTCTCCGCCTGTGTGATTGTCGCTGTGTGTTAGTAACCCACTCTCTGCCTGTGTGATTGTCGCTGTGTGTTAGTAACTCACTCACTGTGTGATTGTCGCTGTGTGTTATAACCCACTCTCTGTGTGATTGTCGCTGTGTGTCAGTAACCCACTCTCTGCCTGTGTGATTGTCGCTGTGTGTCAGTAACCCACTCTCTGCCTGTGTGATTGTCGGTGTGTCAGTAACCCACTCTCTGTGTGATTGTCGCTGTGTGTTAGTAACCCACTCTCTGCCTGTGTGATTGTCGCTGTGTGTTAGTAACTCACTCTCTGTGTGATTGTTGCTGTGTGTCAGTAACCCACTCTCTGCCTGTGTGATTGTCGCTGTGTGTTAGTCACCCACTCTCTGCCTGTGTGATTGTCGCTGTGTGTTAGTAACCCAGTCTCTGCCTGTGTGATTGTCGCTGTGTGTTAGTAACTCACTCACTGTGTGATTGTCGCTGTGTGTTAGTAACCCACTCTCTGCCTGTGTGATTGTCGCTGTGTGTTAGTAACTCACTCACTGTGTGATTGTCGCTGTGTGTTAGTAAGCCACTCTCTGACTGTGTGATTGTCGCTGTGTTTTAGTAACCCACTCTCTGCCTGTGTGATTGTCGCTGTGTGTCAGTAACCCACTCTCTGCCTGTGTGATTGTCACTGTGTGTTAGTAACCCACTCTCTGTGTGATTGTCACTGTGTGTTAGTAACACACTCTCTGTGTGATTGTCACTGTGTGTCAGTAACCCACGCTCTGTGTGATTGTCGCTGTGTGTTAGTAACTCACTCTCTGTGTGATTGTCACTGTGTGTCATTAACCCACTCTGCCAGTGTGATTGTCGCTGTGCGTCAGTAACCCACTCTCTGCCTGTGTGATTGTCACTGTGTGTCAGTAACCCACTCTCTGCCTGTGTGGTTGTCGCTGTGTGTTAGTAACCCACTCTCTGTGTGATTGTCGCTGTGTGTCAGTAACCCACTCTCTGCCTGTGTGGTTGTCGCTGTGTGTTAGTAACCCACTCTCTGTGTGATTGTCGCTGTGTGTTAGTAACCCACTCTCTGCCTGTGTGATTGTCGATGTGTGTCAGTAACCCACTCTCTGCCTGTTTGATTGTCACTGTGTGTTCGTAACCCATCCTCTGCATGTGTGATTGTCGCTGTGTCTCAGTAAGCCACTCTCTGCCTGTGTGATTGTCGCTGTGTCAGTAACCCACTCTCTGCCTGTGTGATTGTCGCTGTGTGTCAGTAACCCACTCTCTGCCTGTGTGATTGTCGCTGTGTGTTAGTAACCCACTCTCTGCCTGTGTGATTGTCGCTGTGTGTTATTAACCCACTCTCTGTGTGATTGTCGCTGTGTGTTAGTAACCCACTCTCTGTGTGATTGTCGCTGTGTGTTAGTAACCCACTCTCTGTGTGATTGTCGCTGTGTGTCATTAACCCACTCTGCCTGTGTGATTGTCGCTGTGTGTCAGTAACCCACTCTCTGCCTGTGTGATTGTCACTGTGTGTCAGTAAACCACTCTCTGCCTGTGTGGTTGTCGCTGTGTGTTAGTAACCCACTCTCTGTGTGATTGTCGCTGTGTGTTGGTAACCCACTCTCTGCCTGTGTGGTTGTCGCTGTGTGTTAGTAACCCACTCTCTGTGTGATTGTCGCTGTGTGTTAGTAACTCACTCTCTGCCTGTGTGATTGTCGCTGTGTGTTAGTAACCCACTCTCTGTGTGATTGTCGCTGTGTGTTAGTAACCCACTCTATGTGTGATTGTCGCTGTGTGTCAGTAACCCACTCTCTGCCTGTGTGATTGTCACTGTGTGTTAGTAACACATCCTCTGCCTGTGTGATTGTCGCTGTGTCTCAGTAACCCACTCTCTGCCTGTGTGATTGTCGCTGTGTGTCAGTAACCCACTCTCTGCCTGTGTGATTGTCACTGTGTGTCAGTAACCCACTCTCTGCCTGTGTGATTGTCGCTGTGTGTTAGTAACCCACTCTCTGCCTGTGTGATTGTCGCTGTGTGTTAGTAACTCACTCACTGTGTGATTGTCGCTGTGTGTTATAACCCACTCTCTGTGTGATTGTCGCTGTGTGTCAGTAACCCACTCTCTGCCTGTGTGATTGTCGCTGTGTGTCAGTAACCCACTCTCTGCCTGTGTGATTGTCGCTGTGTGTCAGTAACCCACTCTCTGTGTGATTGTCGCTGTGTGTTAGTAACCCACTCTCTGCCTGTGTGATTGTCGCTGTGTGTTAGTAACTCACTCACTGTGTGATTGTCGCTGTGTGTTAGTAACCCACTCTCTGCCTGTGTGATTGTCGCTGTGTTTTAGTAACCCACTCTCTGCCTGTGTGATTGTCGCTGTGTGTCAGTAACCCAATCTCTGCCTGTGTGATGGTCGCTGTGTGTTAGTAACCCACTCTCTGTGTGATTGTCACTGTGCGTTAGTAACACACTCTCTGTGTGATTGTCACTGTGTGTCAGTAACCCACGCTCTGTGTGATTGTCGCTGTGTGTTAGTAACTCACTCTCTGTGTGATTGTCGCTGTGTGTTAGTAACCCACTCTCTGTGTGATTGTCGCTGTGTGTTAGTAACTCACTCTCTGTGTGATTGTCGCTGTGTGTCAGTAACCCACTCTCTGCCTGTGTGATTGTCGCTGTGTGTTAGTAACCCACTCTCTGTGTGATTGTTGCTGTGTGTTAGTAACCCACTCTCTGTGTGATTGTCGCTGTGTGTTAGTAACCCACTCTCTGTCTGATTGTCGCTGTGTGTCAGTAACCCACTCTCTGCCTGTGTGGTTGTCGCTGTGTGTTAGTAACCCACTCTCTGCCTGTGTGATTGTCGCTGTGTGTCAGTAACCCACTCTCTGCCTGTTTGATTGTCACTGTGTGTTAGTAACCCATCCTCTGCATGTGTGATTGTCGCTGTGTCTCAGTAAGCCACTCTCTGCCTGTGTGATTGTCGCTGTGTGTCAGTAACCCACTCTCTGTGTGATTGTCGCTGTTTGTTAGTAACCCACTCTCTGCCTGTGTGATTGTCGCTGTGTGTTAGTCACCCACTCTCTGCCTGTGTGATTGTCGCTGTGTGTTAGTAACCCAGTCTCTGCCTGTGTGATTGTCGCTGTGTGTTAGTAACTCACTCACTGTGTGATTGTCGCTGTGTGTTAGTAACCCACTCTCTGCCTGTGTGATTGTCGCTGTGTGTTAGTAACTCACTCACTGTGTGATTGTCGCTGTGTGTTAGTAACCCACTCTCTGCCTGTGTGATTGTCGCTGTGTTTTAGTAACCCACTCTCTGCCTGTGTGATTGTCGCTGTGTGTCAGTAACCCACTCTCTGCCTGTGTGATTGTCGCTGTGTGTTAGTAACCCACTCTCTGTGTGATTGTCACTGTGTGTTAGTAACACACTCTCTGTGTGATTGTCACTGTGTGTTAGTAACACACTCTCTGTGTGATTGTCACTGTGTGTCAGTAACCCACGCTCTGTGTGATTGTCGCTGTGTGTTAGTAACGCACTCTCTGTGTGATTGTCGCTGTGTGTTAGTAACCCACTCTCTGTGTGATTGTCACTGTGTGTCAGTAACCCACTCTCTGCCTGTGTGATTGTCGCTGTGTGTTAGTAACCCACTCTCTGTGTGATTGTCGCTGTGTGTTAGTAACCCACTTACTGTGTGATTGTCGCTGTGTGTTAGTAACCCACTCTCTGCCTGTGTGATTGTCGCTGTGTGTTAGTAACCCACTCTCTGTGTGATTGTCGCTGTGTGTTAGTAACTCACTCACTGTGTGATTGTCGCTGTGTGTTAGTAACCCACTCTCTGCCTGTGTGATTGTCGCTGTGTGTCAGTAACCCACTCTCTGCCTGTGTGATTTTCGCTGTGTGTAAGTAACCCACTCTCTGCCTGTGTGTTTGTCGCTGTGTGTTAGAAACTCACTCTCTGCCTGTGTGATTGTCGCTGTGTGTTAGTAACCCAATCTCTGCCTGTGTGATTGTCGCTGTGTGTCAGTAACCCACTCTCTGCCTGTGTGATTGTCGCTGTGTGTTAGTAACTCACTCTCTGTGTGATTGTTGCTGTGTGTCAGTAACCCACTCTCTGCCTGTGTGATTGTCGCTGTGTGTTAGTAACCCAGTCTCTGCCTGTGTGATTGTCGCTGTGTGTTAGTAACTCACTCACTGTGTGATTGTCGCTGTGTGTTAGTAACCCACTCTCTGCCTGTGTGATTGTCGCTGTGTGTCAGTAACCCACGCTCTGTGTGATTGTCGCTGTGTGTTAGTAACTCACTCTCTGTGTGATTGTCGCTGTGTGTTAGTAACACACTCTCTGTGTGATTGTCCCTGTGTGTCAGTAACCCACTCTCTGCCTGTGTGATTGTCGCTGTGTGTTAGTAACCCACTCTCTGTGTGATTGTCGCTGTGTGTTAGTAACCTACTCTCTGTGTGATTGTCACTGTGTGTCAGTAACCCACTCTCTGCCTGTGTGATTGTCGCTGTGTCATTAACCCACTCTCTGCCTGTGTGATTGTCACTGTGTGTCAGTAACCCACTCTCCGCCTGTGTGATTGTCGCTGTGTGTTAGTAACCCACTCTCTGCCTGTGTGATTGTCGCTGTGTGTTAGTAACTCACTCACTGTGTGATTGTCGCTGTGTGTTATAACCCACTCTCTGTGTGATTGTCGCTGTGTGTCAGTAACCCACTCTCTGCCTGTGTGATTGTCGCTGTGTGTCAGTAACCCACTCTCTGCCTGTGTGATTGTCGGTGTGTCAGTAACCCACTCTCTGTGTGATTGTCGCTGTGTGTTAGTAACCCACTCTCTGCCTGTGTGATTGTCGCTGTGTGTTAGTAACTCACTCTCTGTGTGATTGTTGCTGTGTGTCAGTAACCCACTCTCTGCCTGTGTGATTGTCGCTGTGTGTTAGTCACCCACTCTCTGCCTGTGTGATTGTCGCTGTGTGTTAGTAACCCAGTCTCTGCCTGTGTGATTGTCGCTGTGTGTTAGTAACTCACTCACTGTGTGATTGTCGCTGTGTGTTAGTAACCCACTCTCTGCCTGTGTGATTGTCGCTGTGTGTTAGTAACTCACTCACTGTGTGATTGTCGCTGTGTGTTAGTAAGCCACTCTCTGACTGTGTGATTGTCGCTGTGTTTTAGTAACCCACTCTCTGCCTGTGTGATTGTCGCTGTGTGTCAGTAACCCACTCTCTGCCTGTGTGATTGTCACTGTGTGTTAGTAACCCACTCTCTGTGTGATTGTCACTGTGTGTTAGTAACACACTCTCTGTGTGATTGTCACTGTGTGTCAGTAACCCACGCTCTGTGTGATTGTCGCTGTGTGTTAGTAACTCACTCTCTGTGTGATTGTCACTGTGTGTCATTAACCCACTCTGCCAGTGTGATTGTCGCTGTGCGTCAGTAACCCACTCTCTGCCTGTGTGATTGTCACTGTGTGTCAGTAACCCACTCTCTGCCTGTGTGGTTGTCGCTGTGTGTTAGTAACCCACTCTCTGTGTGATTGTCGCTGTGTGTCAGTAACCCACTCTCTGCCTGTGTGGTTGTCGCTGTGTGTTAGTAACCCACTCTCTGTGTGATTGTCGCTGTGTGTTAGTAACCCACTCTCTGCCTGTGTGATTGTCGATGTGTGTCAGTAACCCACTCTCTGCCTGTTTGATTGTCACTGTGTGTTCGTAACCCATCCTCTGCATGTGTGATTGTCGCTGTGTCTCAGTAAGCCACTCTCTGCCTGTGTGATTGTCGCTGTGTCAGTAACCCACTCTCTGCCTGTGTGATTGTCGCTGTGTGTCAGTAACCCACTCTCTGCCTGTGTGATTGTCGCTGTGTGTTAGTAACCCACTCTCTGCCTGTGTGATTGTCGCTGTGTGTTATTAACCCACTCTCTGTGTGATTGTCGCTGTGTGTTAGTAACCCACTCTCTGTGTGATTGTCGCTGTGTGTTAGTAACCCACTCTCTGTGTGATTGTCGCTGTGTGTCATTAACCCACTCTGCCTGTGTGATTGTCGCTGTGTGTCAGTAACCCACTCTCTGCCTGTGTGATTGTCACTGTGTGTCAGTAAACCACTCTCTGCCTGTGTGGTTGTCGCTGTGTGTTAGTAACCCACTCTCTGTGTGATTGTCGCTGTGTGTTAGTAACCCACTCTCTGCCTGTGTGGTTGTCGCTGTGTGTCAGTAACCCACTCTCTGTGTGATTGTCACTGTGTGTCAGTAACCCACGCTCTGTGTGATTGTCGCTGTGTGTTAGTAACTCACTCTCTGTGTGATTGTCGCTGTGTGTTAGTAACCCACTCTCTGTGTGATTGTCACTGTGTGTCAGTAACCCACTCTCTGCCTGTGTGATTGTCGCTGTGTGTTAGTAACCCACTCTCTGTGTGATTGTCGCTGTGTGTTAGTAACCCACTTACTGTGTGATTGTCGCTGTGTGTTAGTAACCCACGCTCTGTGTGATTGTCGCTGTGTGTTAGTAACTCACTCACTGTGTGATTGTCGCTGTGTGTTAGTAACCCACTCTCTGCCTGTGTGATTGTCGCTGTGTGTCAGTAACCCACTCTCTGCCTGTGTGATTTTCGCTGTGTGTAAGTAACCCACTCTCTGCCTGTGTGTTTGTCGCTGTGTGTTAGAAACTCACTCTCTGCCTGTGTGATTGTCGCTGTGTGTTAGTAACCCAATCTCTGCCTGTGTGATTGTCGCTGTGTGTCAGTAACCCACTCTCTGCCTGTGTGATTGTCGCTGTGTGTTAGTAACTCACTCTCTGTGTGATTGTTGCTGTGTGTCAGTAACCCACTCTCTGCCTGTGTGATTGTCGCTGTGTGATAGTCACCCACTCTCTGCCTGTGTGATTGTCGCTGTGTGTTAGTAACCCAGTCTCTGCCTGTGTGATTGTCGCTGTGTGTTAGTAACTCACTCACTGTGTCATTGTCGCTGTGTGTTAGTAACCCACTCTCTGCCTGTGTGATTGTCGCTGTGTGTCAGTAACCCACGCTCTGTGTGATTGTCGCTGTGTGTTAGTAACTCACTCTCTGTGTGATTGTCGCTGTGTGTTAGTAACACACTCTCTGTGTGATTGTCCCTGTGTGTCAGTAACCCACTCTCTGCCTGTGTGATTGTCGCTGTGTGTTAGTAACCCACTCTCTGTGTGATTGTCGCTGTGTGTTGGTAACCTACTCTCTGTGTGATTGTCACTGTGTGTCAGTAACCCACTCTCTGCCTGTGTGATTGTCGCTGTGTCATTAACCCACTCTCTGCCTGTGTGATTGTCACTGTGTGTCAGTAACCCACTCTCCGCCTGTGTGATTGTCGCTGTGTGTTAGTAACTCACTCTCTGTGTGATTGTTACTGTGTGTCAGTAACCCACTCTCTGCCTGTGTGATTGTCGCTGTGTGTTAGTCACCCACTCTCTGCCTGTCTGATTGTCGCTGTGTGTTAGTAACCCAGTCTCTGCCTGTGTGATTGTCGCTGTGTGTTAGTAACTCACTCACTGTGTGATTGTCGCTGTGTGTTAGTAACCCACTCTCTGCCTGTGTGATTGTCGCTGTGTTTTAGTAACCCACTCTCTGCCTGTGTGATTGTCGCTGTGTGATAGTCACCCACTCTCTGCCTGTGTGATTGTCGCTGTGTGATAGTCACCCACTCTCTGCCTGTGTGATTGTCGCTGTGTGTTAGTAACCCAGTCTCTGCCTGTGTGATTGTCGCTGTGTGTTAGTAACTCACTCACTGTGTGATTGTCGCTGTGTGTTAGTAACCCACTCTCTGCCTGTGTGATTGTCGCTGTGTGTTAGTAACTCACTCACTGTGTGATTGTCGCTGTGTGTTAGTAAGCCACTCTCTGACTGTGTGATTGTCGCTGTGTTTTAGTAACCCACTCTCTGCCTGTGTGATTGTCGCTGTGTGTCAGTAACCCACTCTCTGCCTGTGTGATTGTCACTGTGTGTTAGTAACCCACTCTCTGTGTGATTGTCACTGTGTGTTAGTAACACACTCTCTGTGTGATTGTCACTGTGTGTCAGTAACCCACGCTCTGTGTGATTGTCGCTGTGTGTTAGTAACTCACTCTCTGTGTGATTGTCACTGTGTGTCATTAACCCACTCTGCCAGTGTGATTGTCGCTGTGCGTCAGTAACCCACTCTCTGCCTGTGTGATTGTCACTGTGTGTCAGTAACCCACTCTCTGCCTGTGTGGTTGTCGCTGTGTGTTAGTAACCCACTCTCTGTGTGATTGTCGCTGTGTGTCAGTAACCCACTCTCTGCCTGTGTGGTTGTCGCTGTGTGTTAGTAACCCACTCTCTGTGTGATTGTCGCTGTGTGTTAGTAACCCACTCTCTGCCTGTGTGATTGTCGATGTGTGTCAGTAACCCACTCTCTGCCTGTTTGATTGTCACTGTGTGTTCGTAACCCATCCTCTGCATGTGTGATTGTCGCTGTGTCTCAGTAAGCCACTCTCTGCCTGTGTGATTGTCGCTGTGTCAGTAACCCACTCTCTGCCTGTGTGATTGTCGCTGTGTGTCAGTAACCCACTCTCTGCCTGTGTGATTGTCGCTGTGTGTTAGTAACCCACTCTCTGCCTGTGTGATTGTCGCTGTGTGTTATTAACCCACTCTCTGTGTGATTGTCGCTGTGTGTTAGTAACCCACTCTCTGTGTGATTGTCGCTGTGTGTTAGTAACCCACTCTCTGTGTGATTGTCGCTGTGTGTCATTAACCCACTCTGCCTGTGTGATTGTCGCTGTGTGTCAGTAACCCACTCTCTGCCTGTGTGATTGTCACTGTGTGTCAGTAAACCACTCTCTGCCTGTGTGGTTGTCGCTGTGTGTTAGTAACCCACTCTCTGTGTGATTGTCGCTGTGTGTTGGTAACCCACTCTCTGCCTGTGTGGTTGTCGCTGTGTGTTAGTAACCCACTCTCTGTGTGATTGTCGCTGTGTGTTAGTAACTCACTCTCTGCCTGTGTGATTGTCGCTGTGTGTTAGTAACCCACTCTCTGTGTGATTGTCGCTGTGTGTTAGTAACCCACTCTATGTGTGATTGTCGCTGTGTGTCAGTAACCCACTCTCTGCCTGTGTGATTGTCACTGTGTGTTAGTAACACATCCTCTGCCTGTGTGATTGTCGCTGTGTCTCAGTAACCCACTCTCTGCCTGTGTGATTGTCGCTGTGTGTCAGTAACCCACTCTCTGCCTGTGTGATTGTCACTGTGTGTCAGTAACCCACTCTCTGCCTGTGTGATTGTCGCTGTGTGTTAGTAACCCACTCTCTGCCTGTGTGATTGTCGCTGTGTGTTAGTAACTCACTCACTGTGTGATTGTCGCTGTGTGTTATAACCCACTCTCTGTGTGATTGTCGCTGTGTGTCAGTAACCCACTCTCTGCCTGTGTGATTGTCGCTGTGTGTCAGTAACCCACTCTCTGCCTGTGTGATTGTCGCTGTGTGTCAGTAACCCACTCTCTGTGTGATTGTCGCTGTGTGTTAGTAACCCACTCTCTGCCTGTGTGATTGTCGCTGTGTGTTAGTAACTCACTCACTGTGTGATTGTCGCTGTGTGTTAGTAACCCACTCTCTGCCTGTGTGATTGTCGCTGTGTTTTAGTAACCCACTCTCTGCCTGTGTGATTGTCGCTGTGTGTCAGTAACCCAATCTCTGCCTGTGTGATGGTCGCTGTGTGTTAGTAACCCACTCTCTGTGTGATTGTCACTGTGCGTTAGTAACACACTCTCTGTGTGATTGTCACTGTGTGTCAGTAACCCACGCTCTGTGTGATTGTCGCTGTGTGTTAGTAACTCACTCTCTGTGTGATTGTCGCTGTGTGTTAGTAACCCACTCTCTGTGTGATTGTCGCTGTGTGTTAGTAACTCACTCTCTGTGTGATTGTCGCTGTGTGTCAGTAACCCACTCTCTGCCTGTGTGATTGTCGCTGTGTGTTAGTAACCCACTCTCTGTGTGATTGTTGCTGTGTGTTAGTAACCCACTCTCTGTGTGATTGTCGCTGTGTGTTAGTAACCCACTCTCTGTCTGATTGTCGCTGTGTGTCAGTAACCCACTCTCTGCCTGTGTGGTTGTCGCTGTGTGTTAGTAACCCACTCTCTGCCTGTGTGATTGTCGCTGTGTGTCAGTAACCCACTCTCTGCCTGTTTGATTGTCACTGTGTGTTAGTAACCCATCCTCTGCATGTGTGATTGTCGCTGTGTCTCAGTAAGCCACTCTCTGCCTGTGTGATTGTCGCTGTGTGTCAGTAACCCACTCTCTGTGTGATTGTCGCTGTTTGTTAGTAACCCACTCTCTGCCTGTGTGATTGTCGCTGTGTGTTAGTCACCCACTCTCTGCCTGTGTGATTGTCGCTGTGTGTTAGTAACCCAGTCTCTGCCTGTGTGATTGTCGCTGTGTGTTAGTAACTCACTCACTGTGTGATTGTCGCTGTGTGTTAGTAACCCACTCTCTGCCTGTGTGATTGTCGCTGTGTGTTAGTAACTCACTCACTGTGTGATTGTCGCTGTGTGTTAGTAACCCACTCTCTGCCTGTGTGATTGTCGCTGTGTTTTAGTAACCCACTCTCTGCCTGTGTGATTGTCGCTGTGTGTCAGTAACCCACTCTCTGCCTGTGTGATTGTCGCTGTGTGTTAGTAACCCACTCTCTGTGTGATTGTCACTGTGTGTTAGTAACACACTCTCTGTGTGATTGTCACTGTGTGTTAGTAACACACTCTCTGTGTGATTGTCACTGTGTGTCAGTAACCCACGCTCTGTGTGATTGTCGCTGTGTGTTAGTAACGCACTCTCTGTGTGATTGTCGCTGTGTGTTAGTAACCCACTCTCTGTGTGATTGTCACTGTGTGTCAGTAACCCACTCTCTGCCTGTGTGATTGTCGCTGTGTGTTAGTAACCCACTCTCTGTGTGATTGTCGCTGTGTGTTAGTAACCCACTTACTGTGTGATTGTCGCTGTGTGTTAGTAACCCACTCTCTGCCTGTGTGATTGTCGCTGTGTGTTAGTAACCCACTCTCTGTGTGATTGTCGCTGTGTGTTAGTAACTCACTCACTGTGTGATTGTCGCTGTGTGTTAGTAACCCACTCTCTGCCTGTGTGATTGTCGCTGTGTGTCAGTAACCCACTCTCTGCCTGTGTGATTTTCGCTGTGTGTAAGTAACCCACTCTCTGCCTGTGTGTTTGTCGCTGTGTGTTAGAAACTCACTCTCTGCCTGTGTGATTGTCGCTGTGTGTTAGTAACCCAATCTCTGCCTGTGTGATTGTCGCTGTGTGTCAGTAACCCACTCTCTGCCTGTGTGATTGTCGCTGTGTGTTAGTAACTCACTCTCTGTGTGATTGTTGCTGTGTGTCAGTAACCCACTCTCTGCCTGTGTGATTGTCGCTGTGTGTTAGTAACCCAGTCTCTGCCTGTGTGATTGTCGCTGTGTGTTAGTAACTCACTCACTGTGTGATTGTCGCTGTGTGTTAGTAACCCACTCTCTGCCTGTGTGATTGTCGCTGTGTGTCAGTAACCCACGCTCTGTGTGATTGTCGCTGTGTGTTAGTAACTCACTCTCTGTGTGATTGTCGCTGTGTGTTAGTAACACACTCTCTGTGTGATTGTCCCTGTGTGTCAGTAACCCACTCTCTGCCTGTGTGATTGTCGCTGTGTGTTAGTAACCCACTCTCTGTGTGATTGTCGCTGTGTGTTAGTAACCTACTCTCTGTGTGATTGTCACTGTGTGTCAGTAACCCACTCTCTGCCTGTGTGATTGTCGCTGTGTCATTAACCCACTCTCTGCCTGTGTGATTGTCACTGTGTGTCAGTAACCCACTCTCCGCCTGTGTGATTGTCGCTGTGTGTTAGTAACCCACTCTCTGCCTGTGTGATTGTCGCTGTGTGTTAGTAACTCACTCACTGTGTGATTGTCGCTGTGTGTTATAACCCACTCTCTGTGTGATTGTCGCTGTGTGTCAGTAACCCACTCTCTGCCTGTGTGATTGTCGCTGTGTGTCAGTAACCCACTCTCTGCCTGTGTGATTGTCGGTGTGTCAGTAACCCACTCTCTGTGTGATTGTCGCTGTGTGTTAGTAACCCACTCTCTGCCTGTGTGATTGTCGCTGTGTGTTAGTAACTCACTCTCTGTGTGATTGTTGCTGTGTGTCAGTAACCCACTCTCTGCCTGTGTGATTGTCGCTGTGTGTTAGTCACCCACTCTCTGCCTGTGTGATTGTCGCTGTGTGTTAGTAACCCAGTCTCTGCCTGTGTGATTGTCGCTGTGTGTTAGTAACTCACTCACTGTGTGATTGTCGCTGTGTGTTAGTAACCCACTCTCTGCCTGTGTGATTGTCGCTGTGTGTTAGTAACTCACTCACTGTGTGATTGTCGCTGTGTGTTAGTAAGCCACTCTCTGACTGTGTGATTGTCGCTGTGTTTTAGTAACCCACTCTCTGCCTGTGTGATTGTCGCTGTGTGTCAGTAACCCACTCTCTGCCTGTGTGATTGTCACTGTGTGTTAGTAACCCACTCTCTGTGTGATTGTCACTGTGTGTTAGTAACACACTCTCTGTGTGATTGTCACTGTGTGTCAGTAACCCACGCTCTGTGTGATTGTCGCTGTGTGTTAGTAACTCACTCTCTGTGTGATTGTCACTGTGTGTCATTAACCCACTCTGCCAGTGTGATTGTCGCTGTGCGTCAGTAACCCACTCTCTGCCTGTGTGATTGTCACTGTGTGTCAGTAACCCACTCTCTGCCTGTGTGGTTGTCGCTGTGTGTTAGTAACCCACTCTCTGTGTGATTGTCGCTGTGTGTCAGTAACCCACTCTCTGCCTGTGTGGTTGTCGCTGTGTGTTAGTAACCCACTCTCTGTGTGATTGTCGCTGTGTGTTAGTAACCCACTCTCTGCCTGTGTGATTGTCGATGTGTGTCAGTAACCCACTCTCTGCCTGTTTGATTGTCACTGTGTGTTCGTAACCCATCCTCTGCATGTGTGATTGTCGCTGTGTCTCAGTAAGCCACTCTCTGCCTGTGTGATTGTCGCTGTGTCAGTAACCCACTCTCTGCCTGTGTGATTGTCGCTGTGTGTCAGTAACCCACTCTCTGCCTGTGTGATTGTCGCTGTGTGTTAGTAACCCACTCTCTGCCTGTGTGATTGTCGCTGTGTGTTATTAACCCACTCTCTGTGTGATTGTCGCTGTGTGTTAGTAACCCACTCTCTGTGTGATTGTCGCTGTGTGTTAGTAACCCACTCTCTGTGTGATTGTCGCTGTGTGTCATTAACCCACTCTGCCTGTGTGATTGTCGCTGTGTGTCAGTAACCCACTCTCTGCCTGTGTGATTGTCACTGTGTGTCAGTAAACCACTCTCTGCCTGTGTGGTTGTCGCTGTGTGTTAGTAACCCACTCTCTGTGTGATTGTCGCTGTGTGTTAGTAACCCACTCTCTGCCTGTGTGGTTGTCGCTGTGTGTCAGTAACCCACTCTCTGTGTGATTGTCACTGTGTGTCAGTAACCCACGCTCTGTGTGATTGTCGCTGTGTGTTAGTAACTCACTCTCTGTGTGATTGTCGCTGTGTGTTAGTAACCCACTCTCTGTGTGATTGTCACTGTGTGTCAGTAACCCACTCTCTGCCTGTGTGATTGTCGCTGTGTGTTAGTAACCCACTCTCTGTGTGATTGTCGCTGTGTGTTAGTAACCCACTTACTGTGTGATTGTCGCTGTGTGTTAGTAACCCACGCTCTGTGTGATTGTCGCTGTGTGTTAGTAACTCACTCACTGTGTGATTGTCGCTGTGTGTTAGTAACCCACTCTCTGCCTGTGTGATTGTCGCTGTGTGTCAGTAACCCACTCTCTGCCTGTGTGATTTTCGCTGTGTGTAAGTAACCCACTCTCTGCCTGTGTGTTTGTCGCTGTGTGTTAGAAACTCACTCTCTGCCTGTGTGATTGTCGCTGTGTGTTAGTAACCCAATCTCTGCCTGTGTGATTGTCGCTGTGTGTCAGTAACCCACTCTCTGCCTGTGTGATTGTCGCTGTGTGTTAGTAACTCACTCTCTGTGTGATTGTTGCTGTGTGTCAGTAACCCACTCTCTGCCTGTGTGATTGTCGCTGTGTGATAGTCACCCACTCTCTGCCTGTGTGATTGTCGCTGTGTGTTAGTAACCCAGTCTCTGCCTGTGTGATTGTCGCTGTGTGTTAGTAACTCACTCACTGTGTCATTGTCGCTGTGTGTTAGTAACCCACTCTCTGCCTGTGTGATTGTCGCTGTGTGTCAGTAACCCACGCTCTGTGTGATTGTCGCTGTGTGTTAGTAACTCACTCTCTGTGTGATTGTCGCTGTGTGTTAGTAACACACTCTCTGTGTGATTGTCCCTGTGTGTCAGTAACCCACTCTCTGCCTGTGTGATTGTCGCTGTGTGTTAGTAACCCACTCTCTGTGTGATTGTCGCTGTGTGTTAGTAACCTACTCTCTGTGTGATTGTCACTGTGTGTCAGTAACCCACTCTCTGCCTGTGTGATTGTCGCTGTGTCATTAACCCACTCTCTGCCTGTGTGATTGTCACTGTGTGTCAGTAACCCACTCTCCGCCTGTGTGATTGTCGCTGTGTGTTAGTAACTCACTCTCTGTGTGATTGTTACTGTGTGTCAGTAACCCACTCTCTGCCTGTGTGATTGTCGCTGTGTGTTAGTCACCCACTCTCTGCCTGTCTGATTGTCGCTGTGTGTTAGTAACCCAGTCTCTGCCTGTGTGATTGTCGCTGTGTGTTAGTAACTCACTCACTGTGTGATTGTCGCTGTGTGTTAGTAACCCACTCTCTGCCTGTGTGATTGTCGCTGTGTTTTAGTAACCCACTCTCTGCCTGTGTGATTGTCGCTGTGTGTCAGTAACCCACTCTC
Organism: Squalus acanthias; assembly: GCA_030390025.1. Taxonomy (NCBI): domain Eukaryota; kingdom Metazoa; phylum Chordata; class Chondrichthyes; order Squaliformes; family Squalidae; genus Squalus; species Squalus acanthias. The sequence continues at coordinate 223,221 of JASTWF010000585.1, forward strand.
TGCCTGTGTGAATGTCGCTGTGTGTTAGTAACCCACTCTCTGTGTGATTGTCACTGTGTGTTAGTAACACACTCTCTGTGATTGTCACTGTGTGTCAGTAACCCACGCTCTGTGTGATTGTCGCTGTGTGTTAGTAACTCACTCTCTGTGTGATTGTCGCTGTGTGTTAGTAACCCACTCTCTGTGTGATTGTCACTGTGTGTCAGTAACCCACTCTCTGTGTGATTGTCGCTGTGTGTTAGTAACCCACTCTCTGTGTGATTGTCGCTGTGTGTTAGTAACACACTCTCTGTGTGTTAGTAACCCACTCTCTGTGTGATTGTCGCTGTGTGTCAGTAACCCACTCTCTGTGTGATTGTCGCTGTGTGTTAGTAACCCACGCTCTGTGTGATTGTCGCTGTGTGTTAGTAACCCACTCTCTGTGTGATTGTCGCTGTGTGTTAGTAACCCACTCTCTGTGTGATTGTCGCTGTGTGTTAGTAACCCACGCTCTGTGTGATTGTCGCTGTGTGTTAGTAACCCTCTCTCTGTGTGATTGTCGCTGTGTGTCAGTAACCCACTCTCTGTGTGATTGTCGCTGTGTGTTAGTAACTCACTCTCTGTGTGATTGTCGCTGTGTGTTAGTAACCCACGCTCTGTGTGATTGTCGCTGTGTGTTAGTAACCCACTCTCTGTGTGATTGTCGCTGTGTGTTAGTAACCCACTCTCTGTGTGATTGTCGCTGTGTGTTAGTAACCCACTCTCTGCCTGTGTGATTGTCACTGTGTGTCAGTAACCCACTCTCTGCCTGTGTGATTGTCGCTGTGTGTTAGTAACCCACTCTCTGCCTGTGTGATTGTCGCTGTGTGTTAGTAACTCACTCACTGTCTGATTGTCGCTGTGTGTTATAACCCACTCTCTGTGTGATTGTCGCTGTGTGTCAGTAACCCACTCTCTGCCTGTGTGATTGTCGCTGTGTGTCAGTAACCCACTCTCTGCCTGTGTGATTGTCGCTGTGTGTCAGTAACCCACTCTCTGCCTGTGTGATTGTCGCTGTGTGTCAGTAACCCACTCTCTGCCTGTGTGATTGTCACTGTGTTTTAGTAACCCACTCTCTGCCTGTGTGATTGTCGGTGTGTTTTAGTAACCCACTCTCTGCCTGTGTGATTGTCGCTGTGTGTTAGTAACATTGTCGCTGTGTGTGAGTAACCCACTCTCTGCCGGTGTGATTGTTGCTGTGTGTTAGTAACCCACTCTCTGCCTGTGTGATTGTCGCTGTGTGTTAGTAACCCACTCTCTGCGTAATTGTCGCTGTGTGTCAGTAACCCACTCTCTGTGTGATTGTCGCTGTGTGTCAGTAACCCACTCTCTGTGTGATTGTCGCTGTGTGTTAGTAACTCACTCTCTGCCTGTGTGATTGTCGCTGTGTGTTAGTAACCCACTCTCTGTGTGATTGTCGCTGTGTGTTAGTAACCCACTCTATGTGTGATTGTCGCTGTGTGTCAGTAACCCACTCTCTGCCTGTGTGATTGTCACTGTGTGTTAGTAACACATCCTCTGCCTGTGTGATTGTCGCTGTGTCTCAGTAACCCACTCTCTGCCTGTGTGATTGTCGCTGTGTGTCAGTAACCCACTCTCTGCCTGTGTGATTGTCGCTGTGTGTTAGTAACTCACTCACTGTGTGATTGTCGCTGTGTGTTATAACCCACTCTCTGTGTGATTGTCGCTGTGTGTCAGTAACCCACTCTCTGCCTGTGTGATTGTCGCTGTGTGTCAGTAACCCACTCTCTGCCTGTGTGATTGTCGCTGTGTGTCAGTAACCCACTCTCTGTGTGATTGTCGCTGTGTGTTAGTAACCCACTCTCTGCCTGTGTGATTGTCGCTGTGTGTTAGTAACTCACTCACTGTGTGATTGTCGCTGTGTGTTAGTAACCCACTCTCTGCCTGTGTGATTGTCGCTGTGTTTTAGTAACCCACTCTCTGCCTGTGTGATTGTCGCTGTGTGTCAGTAACCCAATCTCTGCCTGTGTGATGGTCGCTGTGTGTTAGTAACCCACTCTCTGTGTGATTGTCACTGTGCGTTAGTAACACACTCTCTGTGTGATTGTCACTGTGTGTCAGTAACCCACGCTCTGTGTGATTGTCGCTGTGTGTTAGTAACTCACTCTCTGTGTGATTGTCGCTGTGTGTTAGTAACCCACTCTCTGTGTGATTGTCGCTGTGTGTTAGTAACTCACTCTCTGTGTGATTGTCGCTGTGTGTCAGTAACCCACTCTCTGCCTGTGTGATTGTCGCTGTGTGTTAGTAACCCACTCTCTGTGTGATTGTCGCTGTGTGTTAGTAACCCACTCTCTGTGTGATTGTCGCTGTGTGTTAGTAACCCACTCTCTGTCTGATTGTCGCTGTGTGTCAGTAACCCACTCTCTGCCTGTGTGGTTGTCGCTGTGTGTTAGTAACCCACTCTCTGCCTGTGTGATTGTCGCTGTGTGTCAGTAACCCACTCTCTGCCTGTTTGATTGTCACTGTGTGTTAGTAACCCATCCTCTGCATGTGTGATTGTCGCTGTGTCTCAGTAAGCCACTCTCTGCCTGTGTGATTGTCGCTGTGTGTCAGTAACCCACTCTCTGTGTGATTGTCGCTGTTTGTTAGTCACCCACTCTCTGCCTGTGTGATTGTCGCTGTGTGTTAGTCACCCACTCTCTGCCTGTGTGATTGTCGCTGTGTGTTAGTAACCCAGTCTCTGCCTGTGTGATTGTCGCTGTGTGTTAGTAACTCACTCACTGTGTGATTGTCGCTGTGTGTTAGTAACCCACTCTCTGCCTGTGTGATTGTCGCTGTGTGTTAGTAACTCACTCACTGTGTGATTGTCGCTGTGTGTTAGTAACCCACTCTCTGCCTGTGTGATTGTCGCTGTGTTTTAGTAACCCACTCTCTGCCTGTGTGATTGTCGCTGTGTGTCAGTAACCCACTCTCTGCCTGTGTGATTGTCGCTGTGTGTTAGTAACCCACTCTCTGTGTGATTGTCACTGTGTGTTAGTAACACACTCTCTGTGTGATTGTCACTGTGTGTTAGTAACACACTCTCTGTGTGATTGTCACTGTGTGTCAGTAACCCACGCTCTGTGTGATTGTCGCTGTGTGTTAGTAACTCACTCTCTGTGTGATTGTCGCTGTGTGTTAGTAACCCACTCTCTGTGTGATTGTCACTGTGTGTCAGTAACCCACTCTCTGCCTGTGTGATTGTCGCTGTGTGTTAGTAACCCACTCTCTGTGTGATTGTCGCTGTGTGTTAGTAACCCACTTACTGTGTGATTGTCGCTGTGTGTTAGTAACCCACGCTCTGTGTGATTGTCGCTGTGTGTTAGTAACTCACTCACTGTATGATTGTCGCTGTGTGTTAGTAACCCACTCTCTGCCTGTGTGATTGTCGCTCTGTGTCAGTAACCCACTCTCTGCCTGTGTGATTTTCGCTGTGTGTAAGTAACCCACTCTCTGCCTGTGTGTTTGTCGCTGTGTGTTAGAAACTCACTCTCTGCCTGTGTGATTGTCGCTGTGTGTTAGTAACCCAATCTCTGCCTGTGTGATTGTCGCTGTGTGTCAGTAACCCACTCTCTGCCTGTGTGATTGTCGCTGTGTGTTAGTAACTCACTCTCTGTGTGATTGTTGCTGTGTGTCAGTAACCCACTCTCTGCCTGTGTGATTGTCGCTGTGTGATAGTCACCCACTCTCTGCCTGTGTGATTGTCGCTGTGTGTTAGTAACCCAGTCTCTGCCTGTGTGATTGTCGCTGTGTGTTAGTAACTCACTCACTGTGTGATTGTCGCTGTGTGTTAGTAACCCACTCTCTGCCTGTGTGATTGTCGCTGTGTGTCAGTAACCCACGCTCTGTGTGATTGTCGCTGTGTGTTAGTAACTCACTCTCTGTGTGATTGTCGCTGTGTGTTAGTAACACACTCTCTGTGTGATTGTCCCTGTGTGTCAGTAACCCACTCTCTGCCTGTGTGATTGTCGCTGTGTGTTAGTAACCCACTCTCTGCCTGTGTGATTGTCACTGTGTGTCAGTAACCCACTCTCCGCCTGTGTGATTGTCGCTGTGTGTTAGTAACCCACTCTCTGCCTGTGTGATTGTCGCTGTGTGTTAGTAACTCACTCACTGTGTGATTGTCGCTGTGTGTTATAACCCACTCTCTGTGTGATTGTCGCTGTGTGTCAGTAACCCACTCTCTGCCTGTGTGATTGTCGCTGTGTGTCAGTAACCCACTCTCTGTGTGATTGTCGCTGTGTGTTAGTAACCCACTCTCTGCCTGTGTGATTGTCGCTGTGTGTTAGTAACTCACTCTCTGTGTGATTGTTGCTGTGTGTCAGTAACCCACTCTCTGCCTGTGTGATTGTCGCTGTGTGTTACTAACCCACTCTATGTGTGATTGTCGCTGTGTGTCAGTAACCCACTCTCTGCCTGTGTGATTGTCACTGTGTGTTAGTAACACATCCTCTGCCTGTGTGATTGTCGCTGTGTCTCAGTAACCCACTCTCTGCCTGTGTGATTGTCGCTGTGTGTCAGTAACCCACTCTCTGCCTGTGTGATTGTCACTGTGTGTCAGTAACCCACTCTCTGCCTGTGTGATTGTCGCTGTGTGTTAGTAACCCACTCTCTGCCTGTGTGATTGTCGCTGTGTGTTAGTAACTCACTCACTGTGTGATTGTCGCTGTGTGTTATAACCCACTCTCTGTGTGATTGTCGCTGTGTGTCATTAACCCACTCTCTGCCTGTGTGATTGTCCCTGTGTGTCAGTAACCCACTCTCTGCCTGTGTGATTGTCACTGTGTGTTAGTAACCCACTCTCTGTGTGATTGTCGCTTTGTGTTAGTAACCTACTCTCTGTGTGATTGTTACTGTGTGTCAGTAACCCACTCTCTGCCTGTGTGATTGTCGCTGTGTGTTAGTCACCCACTCTCTGCCTGTGTGATTGTCGCTGTGTGTTAGTAACCCAGTCTCTGCCTGTGTGATTGTCGCTGTGTGTTAGTAACTCACTCACTGTGTGATTGTCGCTGTGTGTTAGTAACCCACTCTCTGCCTGTGTGATTGTCGCTGTGTTTTAGTAACCCACTCTCTGCCTGTGTGATTGTCGCTGTGTGTCAGTAACCCACTCTCTGCCTGTGTGAATGTCGCTGTGTGTTAGTAACCCACTCTCTGTGTGAATGTCACTGTGTGTTAGTAACACACTCTCTGTGATTGTCACTGTGTGTCAGTAACCCACGCTCTGTGTGATTGTCGCTGTGTGTTAGTAACTCACTCTCTGTGTGATTGTCGCTGTGTGTTAGTAACCCACTCTCTGTGTGATTGTCACTGTGTGTCAGTAACCCACTCTCTGTGTGATTGTCGCTGTGTGTTAGTAACCCACTCTCTGTGTGATTGTCGCTGTGTGTTAGTAACACACTCTCTGTGTGTTAGTAACCCAATCTCTGTGTGATTGTCGCTGTGTGTCAGTAACCCACTCTCTGTGTGATTGTCGCTGTGTGTTAGTAACCCACGCTCTGTGTGATTGTCGCTGTGTGTTAGTAACCCACTCTCTGTGTGATTGTCGCTGTGTGTTAGTAACCCACTCTCTGTGTGATTGTCGCTGTGTGTTAGTAACCCACGCTCTGTGTGATTGTCGCTGTGTGTTAGTAACCCTCTCTCTGTGTGATTGTCGCTGTGTGTCAGTAACCCACTCTCTGTGTGATTGTCGCTGTGTGTTAGTAACTCACTCTCTGTGTGATTGTCGCTGTGTGTTAGTAACCCACGCTCTGTGTGATTGTCGCTGTGTGTTAGTAACCCACTCTCTGTGTGATTGTCGCTGTGTGTTAGTAACCCACTCTCTGTGTGATTGTCGCTGTGTGTTAGTAACCCACTCTCTGCCTGTGTGATTGTCACTGTGTGTCAGTAACCCACTCTCTGCCTGTGTGATTGTCGCTGTGTGTTAGTAACCCACTCTCTGCCTGTGTGATTGTCGCTGTGTGTTAGTAACTCACTCACTGTCTGATTGTCGCTGTGTGTTATAACCCACTCTCTGTGTGATTGTCGCTGTGTGTCAGTAACCCACTCTCTGCCTGTGTGATTGTCGCTGTGTGTCAGTAACCCACTCTCTGCCTGTGTGATTGTCGCTGTGTGTCAGTAACCCACTCTCTGCCTGTGTGATTGTCGCTGTGTGTCAGTAACCCACTCTCTGCCTGTGTGATTGTCGCTGTGTTTTAGTAACCCACTCTCTGCCTGTGTGATTGTCGGTGTGTTTTAGTAACCCACTCTCTGCCTGTGTGATTGTCGCTGTGTGTTAGTAACATTGTCGCTGTGTGTGAGTAACCCACTCTCTGCCGGTGTGATTGTCGCTGTGTGTTAGTAACCCACTCTCTGCCTGTGTGATTGTCGCTGTGTGTTAGTAACCCACTCTCTGCGTGATTGTCGCTGTGTGTCAGTAACCCACTCTCTGTGTGATTGTCGCTGTGTGTCAGTAACCCACTCTCTGTGTGATTGTCGCTGTGTGTTAGTAACCCACTCTATGGCTGTGTGATTGTCGCTGTGTGTTAGTAACCCACTCTCTGTGTGATTGTCGCTGTGTGTCAGTAACCCACTCTCTGCCTGTGTGATTGTCGCTGTGTGTTAGTAACTCACTCTCTGTGTGATTGTTGCTGTGTGTCAGTAACCCACTCTCTGCCTGTGTGATTGTCGCTGTGTGATAGTCACCCACTCTCTGCCTGTGTGATTGTCGCTGTGTGTTAGTAACCCAGTCTCTGCCTGTGTGATTGTCGCTGTGTGTTAGTAACTCACTCACTGTGTGATTGTCGCTGTGTGTTAGTAACCCACTCTCTGCCTGTGTGATTGTCGCTGTGTGTCAGTAACCCACGCTCTGTGTGATTGTCGCTGTGTGTTAGTAACTCACTCTCTGTGTGATTGTCGCTGTGTGTTAGTAACACACTCTCTGTGTGATTGTCCCTGTGTGTCAGTAACCCACTCTCTGCCTGTGTGATTGTCGCTGTGTGTTAGTAACCCACTCTCTGTGTGATTGTCGCTGTGTGTTAGTAACCTACTCTCTGTGTGATTGTCACTGTGTGTCAGTAACCCACTCTCTGCCTGTGTGATTGTCGCTGTGTCATTAACCCACTCTCTGCCTGTGTGATTGTCACTGTGTGTCAGTAACCCACTCTCCGCCTGTGTGATTGTCGCTGTGTGTTAGTAACCCACTCTCTGCCTGTGTGATTGTCGCTGTGTGTTAGTAACTCACTCACTGTGTGATTGTCGCTGTGTGTTATAACCCACTCTCTGTGTGATTGTCGCTGTGTGTCAGTAACCCACTCTCTGCCTGTGTGATTGTCGCTGTGTGTCAGTAACCCACTCTCTGTGTGATTGTCGCTGTGTGTTAGTAACCCACTCTCTGCCTGTGTGATTGTCGCTGTGTGTTAGTAACCCACTCTCTGCGTGATTGTCGCTGTGTGTCAGTAACCCACTCTCTGTGTGATTGTCGCTGTGTGTCAGTAACCCACTCTCTGTGTGATTGTCGCTGTGTGTTAGTAACCCACTCTATGGCTGTGTGATTGTCGCTGTGTGTTAGTAACCCACTCTCTGTGTGATTGTCGCTGTGTGTTAGTAACCCACTCTCTGTGTGATTGTCGCTGTGTGTTAGTAACTCACTCTCTGCCTGTGTGATTGTCGCTGTGTGTTAGTAACCCACTCTCTGTGTGATTGTCGCTGTGTGTCAGTAACCCACTCTCTGCCTGTGTGATTTTCGCTGTGTGTAAGTAACCCACTCTCTGCCTGTGTGTTTGTCGCTGTGTGTTAGAAACTCACTCTCTGCCTGTGTGATTGTCGCTGTGTGTTAGTAACCCAATCTCTGCCTGTGTGATTGTCGCTGTGTGTCAGTAACCCACTCTCTGCCTGTGTGATTGTCGCTGTGTGTTAGTAACTCACTCTCTGTGTGATTGTTGCTGTGTGTCAGTAACCCACTCTCTGCCTGTGTGATTGTCGCTGTGTGATAGTCACCCACTCTCTGCCTGTGTGATTGTCGCTGTGTGTTAGTAACCCAGTCTCTGCCTGTGTGATTGTCGCTGTGTGTTAGTAACTCACTCACTGTGTGATTGTCGCTGTGTGTTAGTAACCCACTCTCTGCCTGTGTGATTGTCGCTGTGTGTCAGTAACCCACGCTCTGTGTGATTGTCGCTGTGTGTTAGTAACTCACTCTCTGTGTGATTGTCGCTGTGTGTTAGTAACACACTCTCTGTGTGATTGTCCCTGTGTGTCAGTAACCCACTCTCTGCCTGTGTGATTGTCGCTGTGTGTTAGTAACCCACTCTCTGTGTGATTGTCGCTGTGTGTTAGTAACCTACTCTCTGTGTGATTGTCACTGTGTGTCAGTAACCCACTCTCTGCCTGTGTGATTGTCGCTGTGTCATTAACCCACTCTCTGCCTGTGTGATTGTCACTGTGTGTCAGTAACCCACTCTCCGCCTGTGTGATTGTCGCTGTGTGTTAGTAACCCACTCTCTGCCTGTGTGATTGTCGCTGTGTGTTAGTAACTCACTCACTGTGTGATTGTCGCTGTGTGTTATAACCCACTCTCTGTGTGATTGTCGCTGTGTGTCAGTAACCCACTCTCTGCCTGTGTGATTGTCGCTGTGTGTCAGTAACCCACTCTCTGTGTGATTGTCGCTGTGTGTTAGTAACCCACTCTCTGCCTGTGTGATTGTCGCTGTGTGTTAGTAACCCACTCTCTGCGTGATTGTCGCTGTGTGTCAGTAACCCACTCTCTGTGTGATTGTCGCTGTGTGTCAGTAACCCACTCTCTGTGTGATTGTCGCTGTGTGTTAGTAACCCACTCTATGGCTGTGTGATTGTCGCTGTGTGTTAGTAACCCACTCTCTGTGTGATTGTCGCTGTGTGTTAGTAACCCACTCTCTGTGTGATTGTCGCTGTGTGTTAGTAACTCACTCTCTGCCTGTGTGATTGTCGCTGTGTGTTAGTAACCCACTCTCTGTGTGATTGTCGCTGTGTGTTAGTAACCCACTCTATGTGTGATTGTCGCTGTGTGTCAGTAACCCACTCTCTGCCTGTGTGATTGTCACTGTGTGTTAGTAACACATCCTCTGCCTGTGTGATTGTCGCTGTGTCTCAGTAACCCACTCTCTGCCTGTGTGATTGTCGCTGTGTGTCAGTAACCCACTCTCTGCCTGTGTGATTGTCACTGTGTGTCAGTAACCCACTCTCTGCCTGTGTGATTGTCGCTGTGTGTTAGTAACCCACTCTCTGCCTGTGTGATTGTCGCTGTGTGTTAGTAACTCACTCACTGTGTGATTGTCGCTGTGTGTTATAACCCACTCTCTGTGTGATTGTCGCTGTGTGTCAGTAACCCACTCTCTGCCTGTGTGATTGTCGCTGTGTGTCAGTAACCCACTCTCTGCCTGTGTGATTGTCGCTGTGTGTCAGTAACCCACTCTCTGTGTGATTGTCGCTGTGTGTTAGTAACCCACTCTCTGCCTGTGTGATTGTCGCTGTGTGTTAGTAACTCACTCACTGTGTGATTGTCGCTGTGTGTTAGTAACCCACTCTCTGCCTGTGTGATTGTCGCTGTGTTTTAGTAACCCACTCTCTGCCTGTGTGATTGTCGCTGTGTGTCAGTAACCCAATCTCTGCCTGTGTGATGGTCGCTGTGTGTTAGTAACCCACTCTCTGTGTGATTGTCACTGTGCGTTAGTAACACACTCTCTGTGTGATTGTCACTGTGTGTCAGTAACCCACGCTCTGTGTGATTGTCGCTGTGTGTTAGTAACTCACTCTCTGTGTGATTGTCGCTGTGTGTTAGTAACCCACTCTCTGTGTGATTGTCGCTGTGTGTTAGTAACTCACTCTCTGTGTGATTGTCGCTGTGTGTCAGTAACCCACTCTCTGCCTGTGTGATTGTCGCTGTGTGTTAGTAACCCACTCTCTGTGTGATTGTCGCTGTGTGTTAGTAACCCACTCTCTGTGTGATTGTCGCTGTGTGTTAGTAACCCACTCTCTGTCTGATTGTCGCTGTGTGTCAGTAACCCACTCTCTGCCTGTGTGGTTGTCGCTGTGTGTTAGTAACCCACTCTCTGCCTGTGTGATTGTCGCTGTGTGTCAGTAACCCACTCTCTGCCTGTTTGATTGTCACTGTGTGTTAGTAACCCATCCTCTGCATGTGTGATTGTCGCTGTGTCTCAGTAAGCCACTCTCTGCCTGTGTGATTGTCGCTGTGTGTCAGTAACCCACTCTCTGTGTGATTGTCGCTGTTTGTTAGTCACCCACTCTCTGCCTGTGTGATTGTCGCTGTGTGTTAGTCACCCACTCTCTGCCTGTGTGATTGTCGCTGTGTGTTAGTAACCCAGTCTCTGCCTGTGTGATTGTCGCTGTGTGTTAGTAACTCACTCACTGTGTGATTGTCGCTGTGTGTTAGTAACCCACTCTCTGCCTGTGTGATTGTCGCTGTGTGTTAGTAACTCACTCACTGTGTGATTGTCGCTGTGTGTTAGTAACCCACTCTCTGCCTGTGTGATTGTCGCTGTGTTTTAGTAACCCACTCTCTGCCTGTGTGATTGTCGCTGTGTGTCAGTAACCCACTCTCTGCCTGTGTGATTGTCGCTGTGTGTTAGTAACCCACTCTCTGTGTGATTGTCACTGTGTGTTAGTAACACACTCTCTGTGTGATTGTCACTGTGTGTTAGTAACACACTCTCTGTGTGATTGTCACTGTGTGTCAGTAACCCACGCTCTGTGTGATTGTCGCTGTGTGTTAGTAACTCACTCTCTGTGTGATTGTCGCTGTGTGTTAGTAACCCACTCTCTGTGTGATTGTCACTGTGTGTCAGTAACCCACTCTCTGCCTGTGTGATTGTCGCTGTGTGTTAGTAACCCACTCTCTGTGTGATTGTCGCTGTGTGTTAGTAACCCACTTACTGTGTGATTGTCGCTGTGTGTTAGTAACCCACGCTCTGTGTGATTGTCGCTGTGTGTTAGTAACTCACTCACTGTATGATTGTCGCTGTGTGTTAGTAACCCACTCTCTGCCTGTGTGATTGTCGCTCTGTGTCAGTAACCCACTCTCTGCCTGTGTGATTTTCGCTGTGTGTAAGTAACCCACTCTCTGCCTGTGTGTTTGTCGCTGTGTGTTAGAAACTCACTCTCTGCCTGTGTGATTGTCGCTGTGTGTTAGTAACCCAATCTCTGCCTGTGTGATTGTCGCTGTGTGTCAGTAACCCACTCTCTGCCTGTGTGATTGTCGCTGTGTGTTAGTAACTCACTCTCTGTGTGATTGTTGCTGTGTGTCAGTAACCCACTCTCTGCCTGTGTGATTGTCGCTGTGTGATAGTCACCCACTCTCTGCCTGTGTGATTGTCGCTGTGTGTTAGTAACCCAGTCTCTGCCTGTGTGATTGTCGCTGTGTGTTAGTAACTCACTCACTGTGTGATTGTCGCTGTGTGTTAGTAACCCACTCTCTGCCTGTGTGATTGTCGCTGTGTGTCAGTAACCCACGCTCTGTGTGATTGTCGCTGTGTGTTAGTAACTCACTCTCTGTGTGATTGTCGCTGTGTGTTAGTAACACACTCTCTGTGTGATTGTCCCTGTGTGTCAGTAACCCACTCTCTGCCTGTGTGATTGTCGCTGTGTGTTAGTAACCCACTCTCTGTGTGATTGTCGCTGTGTGTTAGTAACCTACTCTCTGTGTGATTGTCACTGTGTGTCAGTAACCCACTCTCTGCCTGTGTGATTGTCGCTGTGTCATTAACCCACTCTCTGCCTGTGTGATTGTCACTGTGTGTCAGTAACCCACTCTCCGCCTGTGTGATTGTCGCTGTGTGTTAGTAACCCACTCTCTGCCTGTGTGATTGTCGCTGTGTGTTAGTAACTCACTCACTGTGTGATTGTCGCTGTGTGTTATAACCCACTCTCTGTGTGATTGTCGCTGTGTGTCAGTAACCCACTCTCTGCCTGTGTGATTGTCGCTGTGTGTCAGTAACCCACTCTCTGTGTGATTGTCGCTGTGTGTCAGTAACCCACTCTCTGCCTGTGTGATTGTCGCTGTGTGTTACTAACCCACTCTATGTGTGATTGTCGCTGTGTGTCAGTAACCCACTCTCTGCCTGTGTGATTGTCACTGTGTGTTAGTAACACATCCTCTGCCTGTGTGATTGTCGCTGTGTCTCAGTAACCCACTCTCTGCCTGTGTGATTGTCGCTGTGTGTCAGTAACCCACTCTCTGCCTGTGTGATTGTCACTGTGTGTCAGTAACCCACTCTCTGCCTGTGTGATTGTCGCTGTGTGTTAGTAACCCACTCTCTGCCTGTGTGATTGTCGCTGTGTGTTAGTAACTCACTCACTGTGTGATTGTCGCTGTGTGTTATAACCCACTCTCTGTGTGATTGTCGCTGTGTGTCAGTAACCCACTCTCTGCCTGTGTGATTGTCCCTGTGTGTCAGTAACCCACTCTCTGCCTGTGTGATTGTCGCTGTGTGTTAGTAACCCACTCTCTGTGTGATTGTCGCTGTGTGTTAGTAACCTACTCTCTGTGTGATTGTCACTGTGTGTCAGTAACCCACTCTCTGCCTGTGTGATTGTCGCTGTGTCATTAACCCACTCTCTGCCTGTGTGATTGTCACTGTGTGTCAGTAACCCACTCTCCGCCTGTGTGATTGTCGCTGTGTGTTAGTAACCCACTCTCTGCCTGTGTGATTGTCGCTGTGTGTTAGTAACTCACTCACTGTGTGATTGTCGCTGTGTGTTATAACCCACTCTCTGTGTGATTGTCGCTGTGTGTCAGTAACCCACTCTCTGCCTGTGTGACTGTCGCTGTGTGTCAGTAACCCACTCTCTGTGTGATTGTCGCTGTGTGTTAGTAACCCACTCTCTGCCTGTGTGATTGTCGCTGTGTGTTAGTAACCCACTCTCTGCGTGATTGTCGCTGTGTGTCAGTAACCCACTCTCTGTGTGATTGTCGCTGTGTGTCAGTAACCCACTCTCTGTGTGATTGTCGCTGTGTGTTAGTAACCCACTCTATGGCTGTGTGATTGTCGCTGTGTGTTAGTAACCCACTCTCTGTGTGATTGTCGCTGTGTGTTAGTAACCCACTCTCTGTGTGATTGTCGCTGTGTGTTAGTAACTCACTCTCTGCCTGTGTGATTGTCGCTGTGTGTTAGTAACCCACTCTCTGTGTGATTGTCGCTGTGTGTTAGTAACCCACTCTATGTGTGATTGTCGCTGTGTGTCAGTAACCCACTCTCTGCCTGTGTGATTGTCACTGTGTGTTAGTAACACATCCTCTGCCTGTGTGATTGTCGCTGTGTCTCAGTAACCCACTCTCTGCCTGTGTGATTGTCGCTGTGTGTCAGTAACCCACTCTCTGCCTGTGTGATTGTCACTGTGTGTCAGTAACCCACTCTCTGCCTGTGTGATTGTCGCTGTGTGTTAGTAACCCACTCTCTGCCTGTGTGATTGTCGCTGTGTGTTAGTAACTCACTCACTGTGTGATTGTCGCTGTGTGTTATAACCCACTCTCTGTGTGATTGTCGCTGTGTGTCAGTAACCCACTCTCTGCCTGTGTGATTGTCGCTGTGTGTCAGTAACCCACTCTCTGCCTGTGTGATTGTCGCTGTGTGTCAGTAACCCACTCTCTGTGTGATTGTCGCTGTGTGTTAGTAACCCACTCTCTGCCTGTGTGATTGTCGCTGTGTGTTAGTAACTCACTCACTGTGTGATTGTCGCTGTGTGTTAGTAACCCACTCTCTGCCTGTGTGATTGTCGCTGTGTTTTAGTAACCCACTCTCTGCCTGTGTGATTGTCGCTGTGTGTCAGTAACCCAATCTCTGCCTGTGTGATGGTCGCTGTGTGTTAGTAACCCACTCTCTGTGTGATTGTCACTGTGCGTTAGTAACACACTCTCTGTGTGATTGTCACTGTGTGTCAGTAACCCACGCTCTGTGTGATTGTCGCTGTGTGTTAGTAACTCACTCTCTGTGTGATTGTCGCTGTGTGTTAGTAACCCACTCTCTGTGTGATTGTCGCTGTGTGTTAGTAACTCACTCTCTGTGTGATTGTCGCTGTGTGTCAGTAACCCACTCTCTGCCTGTGTGATTGTCGCTGTGTGTTAGTAACCCACTCTCTGTGTGATTGTCGCTGTGTGTTAGTAACCCACTCTCTGTGTGATTGTCGCTGTGTGTTAGTAACCCACTCTCTGTCTGATTGTCGCTGTGTGTCAGTAACCCACTCTCTGCCTGTGTGGTTGTCGCTGTGTGTTAGTAACCCACTCTCTGCCTGTGGGATTGTCGCTGTGTGTCAGTAACCCACTCTCTGCCTGTTTGATTGTCACTGTGTGTTAGTAACCCATCCTCTGCATGTGTGATTGTCGCTGTGTCTCAGTAAGCCACTCTCTGCCTGTGTGATTGTCGCTGTGTGTCAGTAACCCACTCTCTGTGTGATTGTCGCTGTTTGTTAGTAACCCACTCTCTGCCTGTGTGATTGTCGCTGTGTGTTAGTCACCCACTCTCTGCCTGTGTGATTGTCGCTGTGTGTTAGTAACCCAGTCTCTGCCTGTGTGATTGTCGCTGTGTGTTAGTAACTCACTCACTGTGTGATTGTCGCTGTGTGTTAGTAACCCACTCTCTGCCTGTGTGATTGTCGCTGTGTGTTAGTAACTCACTCACTGTGTGATTGTCGCTGTGTGTTAGTAACCCACTCTCTGCCTGTGTGATTGTCGCTGTGTTTTAGTAACCCACTCTCTGCCTGTGTGATTGTCGCTGTGTGTCAGTAACCCACTCTCTGCCTGTGTGATTGTCGCTGTGTGTTAGTAACCCACTCTCTGTGTGATTGTCACTGTGTGTTAGTAACACACTCTCTGTGTGATTGTCACTGTGTGTTAGTAACACACTCTCTGTGTGATTGTCACTGTGTGTCAGTAACCCACGCTCTGTGTGATTGTCGCTGTGTGTTAGTAACTCACTCTCTGTGTGATTGTCGCTGTGTGTTAGTAACCCACTCTCTGTGTGATTGTCACTGTGTGTCAGTAACCCACTCTCTGCCTGTGTGATTGTCGCTGTGTGTTAGTAACCCACTCTCTGTGTGATTGTCGCTGTGTGTTAGTAACCCACTTACTGTGTGATTGTCGCTGTGTGTTAGTAACCCACGCTCTGTGTGATTGTCGCTGTGTGTTAGTAACTCACTCACTGTGTGATTGTCGCTGTGTGTTAGTAACCCACTCTCTGCCTGTGTGATTGTCGCTGTGTGTCAGTAACCCACTCTCTGCCTGTGTGATTTTCGCTGTGTGTAAGTAACCCACTCTCTGCCTGTGTGTTTGTCGCTGTGTGTTAGAAACTCACTCTCTGCCTGTGTGATTGTCGCTGTGTGTTAGTAACCCAATCTCTGCCTGTGTGATTGTCGCTGTGTGTCAGTAACCCACTCTCTGCCTGTGTGATTGTCGCTGTGTGTTAGTAACTCACTCTCTGTGTGATTGTTGCTGTGTGTCAGTAACCCACTCTCTGCCTGTGTGATTGTCGCTGTGTGATAGTCACCCACTCTCTGCCTGTGTGATTGTCGCTGTGTGTTAGTAACCCAGTCTCTGCCTGTGTGATTGTCGCTGTGTGTTAGTAACTCACTCACTGTGTGATTGTCGCTGTGTGTTAGTAACCCACTCTCTGCCTGTGTGATTGTCGCTGTGTGTCAGTAACCCACGCTCTGTGTGATTGTCGCTGTGTGTTAGTAACTCACTCTCTGTGTGATTGTCGCTGTGTGTTAGTAACACACTCTCTGTGTGATTGTCCCTGTGTGTCAGTAACCCACTCTCTGCCTGTGTGATTGTCGCTGTGTGTTAGTAACCCACTCTCTGTGTGATTGTCGCTGTGTGTTAGTAACCTACTCTCTGTGTGATTGTCACTGTGTGTCAGTAACCCACTCTCTGCCTGTGTGATTGTCGCTGTGTCATTAACCCACTCTCTGCCTGTGTGATTGTCACTGTGTGTCAGTAACCCACTCTCCGCCTGTGTGATTGTCGCTGTGTGTTAGTAACCCACTCTCTGCCTGTGTGATTGTCGCTGTGTGTTAGTAACTCACTCACTGTGTGATTGTCGCTGTGTGTTATAACCCACTCTCTGTGTGATTGTCGCTGTGTGTCAGTAACCCACTCTCTGCCTGTGTGATTGTCGCTGTGTGTCAGTAACCCACTCTCTGTGTGATTGTCGCTGTGTGTTAGTAACCCACTCTCTGCCTGTGTGATTGTCGCTGTGTGTTAGTAACTCACTCTCTGTGTGATTGTTGCTGTGTGTCAGTAACCCACTCTCTGCCTGTGTGATTGTCGCTGTGTGTTACTAACCCACTCTATGTGTGATTGTCGCTGTGTGTCAGTAACCCACTCTCTGCCTGTGTGATTGTCACTGTGTGTTAGTAACACATCCTCTGCCTGTGTGATTGTCGCTGTGTCTCAGTAACCCACTCTCTGCCTGTGTGATTGTCGCTGTGTGTCAGTAACCCACTCTCTGCCTGTGTGATTGTCACTGTGTGTCAGTAACCCACTCTCTGCCTGTGTGATTGTCGCTGTGTGTTAGTAACCCACTCTCTGCCTGTGTGATTGTCGCTGTGTGTTAGTAACTCACTCACTGTGTGATTGTCGCTGTGTGTTATAACCCACTCTCTGTGTGATTGTCGCTGTGTGTCAGTAACCCACTCTCTGCCTGTGTGATTGTCGCTGTGTGTCAGTAACCCACTCTCTGCCTGTGTGATTGTCGCTGTGTGTCAGTAACCCACTCTCTGTGTGATTGTCGCTGTGTGTTAGTAACCCACTCTCTGCCTGTGTGATTGTCGCTGTGTGTTAGTAACTCACTCACTGTGTGATTGTCGCTGTGTGTTAGTAACCCACTCTCTGCCTGTGTGATTGTCGCTGTGTTTTAGTAACCCACTCTCTGCCTGTGTGATTGTCGCTGTGTGTCAGTAACCCAATCTCTGCCTGTGTGATGGTCGCTGTGTGTTAGTAACCCACTCTCTGTGTGATTGTCACTGTGCGTTAGTAACACACTCTCTGTGTGATTGTCACTGTGTGTCAGTAACCCACGCTCTGTGTGATTGTCGCTGTGTGTTAGTAACTCACTCTCTGTGTGATTGTCGCTGTGTGTTAGTAACCCACTCTCTGTGTGATTGTCGCTGTGTGTTAGTAACTCACTCTCTGTGTGATTGTCGCTGTGTGTCAGTAACCCACTCTCTGCCTGTGTGATTGTCGCTGTGTGTTAGTAACCCACTCTCTGTGTGATTGTCGCTGTGTGTTAGTAACCCACTCTCTGTGTGATTGTCGCTGTGTGTTAGTAACCCACTCTCTGTCTGATTGTCGCTGTGTGTCAGTAACCCACTCTCTGCCTGTGTGGTTGTCGCTGTGTGTTAGTAACCCACTCTCTGCCTGTGTGATTGTCGCTGTGTGTCAGTAACCCACTCTCTGCCTGTTTGATTGTCACTGTGTGTTAGTAACCCATCCTCTGCATGTGTGATTGTCGCTGTGTCTCAGTAAGCCACTCTCTGCCTGTGTGATTGTCGCTGTGTGTCAGTAACCCACTCTCTGTGTGATTGTCGCTGTTTGTTAGTAACCCACTCTCTGCCTGTGTGATTGTCGCTGTGTGTTAGTCACCCACTCTCTGCCTGTGTGATTGTCGCTGTGTGTTAGTAACCCAGTCTCTGCCTGTGTGATTGTCGCTGTGTGTTAGTAACTCACTCACTGTGTGATTGTCGCTGTGTGTTAGTAACCCACTCTCTGCCTGTGTGATTGTCGCTGTGTGTTAGTAACTCACTCACTGTGTGATTGTCGCTGTGTGTTAGTAACCCACTCTCTGCCTGTGTGATTGTCGCTGTGTTTTAGTAACCCACTCTCTGCCTGTGTGATTGTCGCTGTGTGTCAGTAACCCACTCTCTGCCTGTGTGATTGTCGCTGTGTGTTAGTAACCCACTCTCTGTGTGATTGTCACTGTGTGTTAGTAACACACTCTCTGTGTGATTGCACTGTGTGTTAGTAACACACTCTCTGTGTGATTGTCACTGTGTGTCAGTAACACACTCTCTGTGTGATTGTCACTGTGTGTTAGTAACACACTCTCTGTGTGATTGTCACTGTGTGTCAGTAACCCACGCTCTGTGTGATTGTCGCTGTGTGTTAGTAACTCACTCTCTGTGTGATTGTCGCTGTGTGTTAGTAACCCACTCTCTGTGTGATTGTCACTGTGTGTCAGTAACCCACTCTCTGCCTGTGTGATTGTCGCTGTGTGTTAGTAACCCACTCTCTGTGTGATTGTCGCTGTGTGTTAGTAACCCACTTACTGTGTGATTGTCGCTGTGTGTTAGTAACCCACGCTCTGTGTGATTGTCGCTGTGTGTTAGTAACTCACTCACTGTGTGATTGTCGCTGTGTGATAGTAACCCACTCTCTGCCTGTGTGATTGTCGCTGTGTGTCAGTAACCCACTCTCTGCCTGTGTGATTTTCGCTGTGTGTAAGTAACCCACTCTCTGCCTGTGTGTTTGTCGCTGTGTGTTAGAAACTCACTCTCTGCCTGTGTGATTGTCGCTGTGTGTTAGTAACCCAATCTCTGCCTGTGTGATTGTCGCTGTGTGTCAGTAACCCACTCTCTGCCTGTGTGATTGTCGCTGTGTGTTAGTAACTCACTCTCTGTGTGATTGTTGCTGTGTGTCAGTAACCCACTCTCTGCCTGTGTGATTGTCGCTGTGTGATAGTCACCCACTCTCTGCCTGTGTGATTGTCGCTGTGTGTTAGTAACCCAGTCTCTGCCTGTGTGATTGTCGCTGTGTGTTAGTAACTCACTCACTGTGTGATTGTCGCTGTGTGTTAGTAACCCACTCTCTGCCTGTGTGATTGTCGCTGTGTGTCAGTAACCCACGCTCTGTGTGATTGTCGCTGTGTGTTAGTAACTCACTCTCTGTGTGATTGTCCCTGTGTGTCAGTAACCCACTCTCTGCCTGTGTGATTGTCGCTGTGTGTTAGTAACCCACTCTCTGTGTGATTGTCGCTGTGTGTTAGTAACCCACTTACTGTGTGATTGTCGCTGTGTGTTAGTAACCCACGCTCTGTGTGATTGTCGCTGTGTGTTAGTAACTCACTCACTGTGTGATTGTCGCTGTGTGTTAGTAACCCACTCTCTGCCTGTGTGATTGTCGCTGTGTGTCATTAACCCACTCTCTGCCTGTGTGATTTTCGCTGTGTGTTAGTAACCCACTCTCTGCCTGTGTGTTTGTCGCTGTGTGTTAGAAACTCACTCTCTGCCTGTGTGATTGTCGCTGTGTGTTAGTAACCCAATCTCTGCCTGTGTGATTGTCGCTGTGTGTCAGTAACCCACTCTCTGCCTGTGTGATTGTCGCTGTGTGTTAGTAACTCACTCTCTGTGTGATTGTTGCTGTGTGTCAGTAAACCACTCTCTGCCTGTGTGATTGTCGCTGTGTGATAGTCACCCACTCTCTGCCTGTGTGATTGTCGCTGTGTGTTAGTAACCCAGTCTCTGCCTGTGTGATTGTCGCTGTGTGTTAGTAACTCACTCACTGTGTGATTGTCGCTGTGTGTTAGTAACCCACTCTCTGCCTGTGTGATTGTCGCTGTGTGTCAGTAACCCACGCTCTGTGTGATTGTCGCTGTGTGTTAGTAACTCACTCTCTGTGTGATTGTCGCTGTGTGTTAGTAACCCACTCTCTGCGTGATTGTCGCTGTGTGTTAGTAACCTACTCTCTGTGTGATTGTCACTGTGTGTCAGTAACCCACTCTCTGCCTGTGTGATTGTCGCTGTGTCATTAACCCACTCTCTGCCTGTGTGATTGTCACTGTGTGTCAGTAACCCACTCTCCGCCTGTGTGATTGTCGCTGTGTGTTAGTAACCCACTCTCTGCCTGTGTGATTGTCGCTGTGTGTTAGTAACTCACTCACTGTGTGATTGTCGCTGTGTGTTATAACCCACTCTCTGTGTGATTGTCGCTGTGTGTCAGTAACCCACTCTCTGCCTGTGTGATTGTCGCTGTGTGTCAGTAACCCACTCTCTGCCTGTGTGATTGTCGGTGTGTCAGTAACCCACTCTCTGTGTGATTGTCGCTGTGTGTTAGTAACCCACTCTCTGCCTGTGTGATTGTCGCTGTGTGTTAGTAACTCACTCTCTGTGTGATTGTTGCTGTGTGTCAGTAACCCACTCTCTGCCTGTGTGATTGTCGCTGTGTGTTAGTCACCCACTCTCTGCCTGTGTGATTGTCGCTGTGTGTTAGTAACCCAGTCTCTGCCTGTGTGATTGTCGCTGTGTGTTAGTAACTCACTCACTGTGTGATTGTCGCTGTGTGTTAGTAACCCACTCTCTGCCTGTGTGATTGTCGCTGTGTGTTAGTAACTCACTCACTGTGTGATTGTCGCTGTGTGTTAGTAAGCCACTCTCTGACTGTGTGATTGTCGCTGTGTTTTAGTAACCCACTCTCTGCCTGTGTGATTGTCGCTGTGTGTCAGTAACCCACTCTCTGCCTGTGTGATTGTCACTGTGTGTTAGTAACCCACTCTCTGTGTGATTGTCACTGTGTGTTAGTAACACACTCTCTGTGTGATTGTCACTGTGTGTCAGTAACCCACGCTCTGTGTGATTGTCGCTGTGTGTTAGTAACCCACTCTCTGCCTGTGTGATTGTCACTGTGTGTCAGTAACCCACTCTCTGCCTGTGTGGTTGTCACTGTGTGTCAGTAACCCACTCTCTGCCTGTGTGGTTGTCGCTGTGTGTTAGTAACCCACTCTCTGTGTGATTGTCGCTGTGTGTCAGTAACCCACTCTCTGCCTGTGTGGTTGTCGCTGTGTGTTAGTAACCCACTCTCTGTGTGATTGTCGCTGTGTGTTAGTAACCCACTCTCTGCCTGTGTGATTGTCGATGTGTGTCAGTAACCCACTCTCTGCCTGTTTGATTGTCACTGTGTGTTCGTAACCCATCCTCTGCATGTGTGATTGTCGCTGTGTCTCAGTAAGCCACTCTCTGCCTGTGTGATTGTCGCTGTGTCAGTAACCCACTCTCTGCCTGTGTGATTGTCGCTGTGTGTCAGTAACCCACTCTCTGCCTGTGTGATTGTCGCTGTGTGTTAGTAACCCACTCTCTGCCTGTGTGATTGTCGCTGTGTGTTATTAACCCACTCTCTGTGTGATTGTCGCTGTGTGTTAGTAACCCACTCTCTGTGTGATTGTCGCTGTGTGTTAGTAACCCACTCTCTGTGTGATTGTCGCTGTGTGTCATTAACCCACTCTGCCTGTGTGATTGTCGCTGTGTGTCAGTAACCCACTCTCTGCCTGTGTGATTGTCACTGTGTGTCAGTAAACCACTCTCTGCCTGTGTGGTTGTCGCTGTGTGTTAGTAACCCACTCTCTGTGTGATTGTCGCTGTGTGTTAGTAACCCACTCTCTGCCTGTGTGGTTGTCGCTGTGTGTCAGTAACCCACTCTCTGTGTGATTGTCACTGTGTGTCAGTAACCCACGCTCTGTGTGATTGTCGCTGTGTGTTAGTAACTCACTCTCTGTGTGATTGTCGCTGTGTGTTAGTAACCCACTCTCTGTGTGATTGTCACTGTGTGTCAGTAACCCACTCTCTGCCTGTGTGATTGTCGCTGTGTGTTAGTAACCCACTCTCTGTGTGATTGTCGCTGTGTGTTAGTAACCCACTTACTGTGTGATTGTCGCTGTGTGTTAGTAACCCACGCTCTGTGTGATTGTCGCTGTGTGTTAGTAACTCACTCACTGTGTGATTGTCGCTGTGTGTTAGTAACCCACTCTCTGCCTGTGTGATTGTCGCTGTGTGTCAGTAACCCACTCTCTGCCTGTGTGATTTTCGCTGTGTGTAAGTAACCCACTCTCTGCCTGTGTGTTTGTCGCTGTGTGTTAGAAACTCACTCTCTGCCTGTGTGATTGTCGCTGTGTGTTAGTAACCCAATCTCTGCCTGTGTGATTGTCGCTGTGTGTCAGTAACCCACTCTCTGCCTGTGTGATTGTCGCTGTGTGTTAGTAACTCACTCTCTGTGTGATTGTTGCTGTGTGTCAGTAACCCACTCTCTGCCTGTGTGATTGTCGCTGTGTGATAGTCACCCACTCTCTGCCTGTGTGATTGTCGCTGTGTGTTAGTAACCCAGTCTCTGCCTGTGTGATTGTCGCTGTGTGTTAGTAACTCACTCACTGTGTGATTGTCGCTGTGTGTTAGTAACCCACTCTCTGCCTGTGTGATTGTCGCTGTGTGTCAGTAACCCACGCTCTGTGTGATTGTCGCTGTGTGTTAGTAACTCACTCTCTGTGTGATTGTCGCTGTGTGTTAGTAACACACTCTCTGTGTGATTGTCCCTGTGTGTCAGTAACCCACTCTCTGCCTGTGTGATTGTCGCTGTGTGTTAGTAACCCACTCTCTGTGTGATTGTCGCTGTGTGTTAGTAACCTACTCTCTGTGTGATTGTCACTGTGTGTCAGTAACCCACTCTCTGCCTGTGTGATTGTCGCTGTGTCATTAACCCACTTTCTGCCTGTGTGATTGTCACTGTGTGTCAGTAACCCACTCTCCGCCTGTGTGATTGTCGCTGTGTGTTAGTAACCCACTCTCTGCCTGTGTGATTGTCGCTGTGTGTTAGTAACTCACTCACTGTGTGATTGTCGCTGTGTGTTATAACCCACTCTCTGTGTGATTGTCGCTGTGTGTCAGTAACCCACTCTCTGCCTGTGTGATTGTCGCTGTGTGTCAGTAACCCACTCTCTGCCTGTGTGATTGTCGGTGTGTCAGTAACCCACTCTCTGTGTGATTGTCGCTGTGTGTTAGTAACCCACTCTCTGCCTGTGTGATTGTCGCTGTGTGTTAGTAACTCACTCTCTGTGTGATTGTTGCTGTGTGTCAGTAACCCACTCTCTGCCTGTGTGATTGTCGCTGTGTGTTAGTCACCCACTCTCTGCCTGTGTGATTGTCGCTGTGTGTTAGTAACCCAGTCTCTGCCTGTGTGATTGTCGCTGTGTGTTAGTAACTCACTCACTGTGTGATTGTCGCTGTGTGTTAGTAACCCACTCTCTGCCTGTGTGATTGTCGCTGTGTGTTAGTAACTCACTCACTGTGTGATTGTCGCTGTGTGTTAGTAAGCCACTCTCTGACTGTGTGATTGTCGCTGTGTTTTAGTAACCCACTCTCTGCCTGTGTGATTGTCGCTGTGTGTCAGTAACCCACTCTCTGCCTGTGTGATTGTCACTGTGTGTTAGTAACCCACTCTCTGTGTGATTGTCACTGTGTGTTAGTAACACACTCTCTGTGTGATTGTCACTGTGTGTCAGTAACCCACGCTCTGTGTGATTGTCGCTGTGTGTTAGTAACTCACTCTCTGTGTGATTGTCACTGTGTGTCATTAACCCACTCTGCCAGTGTGATTGTCGCTGTGCGTCAGTAACCCACTCTCTGCCTGTGTGATTGTCACTGTGTGTCAGTAACCCACTCTCTGCCTGTGTGGTTGTCGCTGTGTGTTAGTAACCCACTCTCTGTGTGATTGTCGCTGTGTGTCAGTAACCCACTCTCTGCCTGTGTGGTTGTCGCTGTCTGTTAGTAACCCACTCTCTGTGTGATTGTCGCTGTGTGTTAGTAACCCACTCTCTGCCTGTGTGATTGTCGATGTGTGTCAGTAACCCACTCTCTGCCTGTTTGATTGTCACTGTGTGTTCGTAACCCATCCTCTGCATGTGTGATTGTCGCTGTGTCTCAGTAAGCCACTCTCTGCCTGTGTGATTGTCGCTGTGTCAGTAACCCACTCTCTGCCTGTGTGATTGTCGCTGTGTGTCAGTAACCCACTCTCTGCCTGTGTGATTGTCGCTGTGTGTTAGTAACCCACTCTCTGCCTGTGTGATTGTCGCTGTGTGTTATTAACCCACTCTCTGTGTGATTGCCGCTGTGTGTTAGTAACCCACTCTCTGTGTGATTGTCGCTGTGTGTTAGTAACCCACTCTCTGTGTGATTGTCGCTGTGTGTCATTAACCCACTCTGCCTGTGTGATTGTCGCTGTGTGTCAGTAACCCACTCTCTGCCTGTGTGATTGTCACTGTGTGTCAGTAAACCACTCTCTGCCTGTGTGGTTGTCGCTGTGTGTTAGTAACCCACTCTCTGTGTGATTGTCGCTGTGTGTTAGTAACCCACTCTCTGCCTGTGTGGTTGTCGCTGTGTGTTAGTAACCCACTCTCTGCCTGTGTGGTTGTCGCTGTGTGTTAGTAACCCACTCTCTGTGTGATTGTCGCTGTGTGTTAGTAACCCACTCTCTGCCTGTGTGGTTGTCGCTGTGTGTTAGTAACCCACTCTCTGCCTGTGTGGTTGTCGCTGTGTGTTAGTAACCCACTCTCTGTGTGATTGTCGCTGTGTGTCAGTAACCCACTCTCTGCCTGTGTGGTTGTCGCTGTGTGTTAGTAACCCACTCTCTGTGTGATTGTCGCTGTGTGTTAGTAACCCACTCTCTGCCTGTGTGATTGTCGCTGTGTGTCAGTAACCCACTCTCTGCCTGTTTGATTGTCACTGTGTGTTAGTAACCCATCCTCTGCATGTGTGATTGTCGCTGTGTCTCAGTAAGCCACTCTCTGCCTGTGTGATTGTCGCTGTGTGTCAGTAACCCACTCTCTGTGTGATTGTCGCTGTTTGTTAGTAACCCACTCTCTGCCTGTGTGATTGTCGCTGTGTGTTAGTCACCCACTCTCTGCCTGTGTGATTGTCGCTGTGTGTTAGTAACCCACTCTCTGTGTGATTGTCGCTGTGTGTTAGTAACCCACTCTCTGTGTGATTGTCACTGTGTGTCAGTAACTCACTCTCTGTGTGATTGTCGCTGTGCGTCAGTAACCCACTCTCTGCCTGTGTGATTGTCGCTGTGTGTTAGTAACGCACTCTCTGTGTGATTGTCGCTGTGTGTTAGTAACCCACTCTCTGTGTGATTGTCGCTGTGTGTTAGTAACCCACTCTCTGCCTGTGTGATTGTCACTGTGTGTCAGTAACCCACTCTGCCTGTGTGGTTGTCGCTGTGTGTCAGTAACCCACTCTCTGCCTGTTTGATTGTCACTGTGTGTTAGTAACCCATCCTCTGCATGTGTGATTGTCGCTGTGTCTCAGTAAGCCACTCTCTGCCTGTGTGATTGTCGCTGTGTCAGTAACCCACTCTCTGCCTGTGTGGTTGTCGCTGTGTGTTAGTAACCCACTCTCTGTGTGATTGTCGCTGTGTCTCAGTAAGCCACTCTCTGCCTGTGTGATTGTCGCTGTGTGTCAGTAACCCACTCTCTGCCTGTGTGGTTGTCGCTGTGTGTTAGTAACCCACTCTCTGTGTGATTGTCGCTGTGTGTTAGTAACCCACTCTCTGCCTGTGTGATTGTCGCTGTGTGTCAGTAACCCACTCTCTGCCTGTTTTATTGTCACTGTGTGTTAGTAACCCACTCTCTGCCTGTGTGATTGTCGCTGTGTGTTAGTAACCCACTCTCTGCCTGTGTGATTGTCGCTGTGTGTTAGTAACCCACTCTCTGCCTGTGTGATTGTCGCTGTGTGTCAGTAACCCACTCTCTGCCTGTGTGATTGTCGCTGTGTGTTAGTAACCCACTCTCTGCCTGTGTGATTGTCGCTGTGTGTTATTAACCCACTCTCTGTGTGATTGTCGCTGTGTGTTAGTAACCCACTCTCTGTGTGATTGTCGCTGTGTGTCATTAACCCACTCTGCCTGTGTGATTGTCGCTGTGTGTCAGTAACCCACTCTCTGCCTGTGTGATTGTCACTGTGTGTCAGTAAACCACTCTCTGCCTGTGTGGTTGTCGCTGTGTGTTAGTAACCCACTCTCTGTGTGATTGTCGCTGTGTGTTAGTAACCCACTCTCTGTGTGATTGTCGCTGTGTGTCAGTAACCCACTCTCTGCCTGTGTGATTGTCGCTGTGTGTTAGTAACCCACTCTCTGCCTGTGTGATTGTCGCTGTGTGTCAGTAACCCACTCTCTGCCTGTTTGATTGTCACTGTGTGTTAGTAACCCATCCTCTGCATGTGTGATTGTCGCTGTGTCTCAGTAAGCCACTCTCTGCCTGTGTGATTGTCGCTGTGTGTCAGTAACCCACTCTCTGTGTGATTGTCGCTGTTTGTTAGTAACCCACTCTCTGCCTGTGTGATTGTCGCTGTGTGTTAGTCACCCACTCTCTGCCTGTGTGATTGTCACTGTGTGTTAGTAACCCAGTCTCTGCCTGTGTGATTGTCGCTGTGTGTTAGTAACTCACTCACTGTGTGATTGTCGCTGTGTGTTAGTAACCCACTCTCTGCCTGTGTGATTGTCGCTGTGTGTTAGTAACTCACTCACTGTGTGATTGTCGCTGTGTGTTAGTAACCCACTCTCTGCCTGTGTGATTGTCGCTGTGTTTTAGTAACCCACTCTCTGCCTGTGTGATTGTCGCTGTGTGTCAGTAACCCACTCTCTGCCTGTGTGATTGTCGCTGTGTGTTAGTAACCCACTCTCTGTGTGATTGTCACTGTGTGTTAGTAACACACTCTCTGTGTGATTGTCACTGTGTGTTAGTAACACACTCTCTGTGTGATTGTCACTGTGTGTCAGTAACCCACGCTCTGTGTGATTGTCGCTGTGTGTTAGTAACTCACTCTCTGTGTGATTGTCGCTGTGTGTTAGTAACCCACTCTCTGTGTGATTGTCACTGTGTGTCAGTAACCCACTCTCTGCCTGTGTGATTGTCGCTGTGTGTTAGTAACCCACTCTCTGTGTGATTGTCGCTGTGTGTTAGTAACCCACACTCTGTGTGATTGTCACTGTGTGTCATTAACCCACTCTGCCTGTGTGATTGTCGCTGTGTGTCAGTAACCCACTCTCTGCCTGTGTGATTGTCACTGTGTGTCAGTAACCCACTCTCTGCCTGTGTGGTTGTCGCTGTGTGTTAGTAACCCACTCTCTGTGTGATTGTCGCTGTGTGTCAGTAACCCATTCTCTGCCTGTGTGGTTGTCGCTGTGTGTTAGTAACCCACTCTCTGTGTGATTGTCGCTGTGTGTTAGTAACCCACTCTCTGCCTGTGTGATTGTCGCTGTGTGTTAGTAACCCACTCTCTGCCTGTGTGATTGTCGCTGTGTGTTAGTCACCCACTCTCTGCCTGTGTGATTGTCGCTGTGTGTTAGTAACCCAGTCTCTGCCTGTGTGATTGTCGCTGTGTGTTAGTAACTCACTCACTGTGTGATTGTCGCTGTGTGTTAGTAACCCACTCTCTGCCTGTGTGATTGTCGCTGTGTGTCAGTAACCCACTCTCTGCCTGTGTGATTTTCGCTGTGTGTAAGTAACCCACTCTCTGCCTGTGTGATTGTCACTGTGTGTCAGTAACCCACTCTCTGCCTGTGTGATTTTCGCTGTGTGTTAGTAACCCACTCTCTGCCTGTGTGTTTGTCGCTGTGTGTTAGAAACTCACTCTCTGCCTGTGTGATTGTCGCTGTGTGTTAGTAACCCAATCTCTGCCTGTGTGATTGTCGCTGTGTGTCAGTAACCCACTCTCTGCCTGTGTGATTGTCGCTGTGTGTTAGTAACTCACTCTCTGTGTGATTGTCGCTGTGTGTTAGTCACCCACTCTCTGCCTGTGTGATTGTCGCTGTGTGTTAGTAACCCAGTCTCTGCCTGTGTGATTGTCGCTGTGTGTTAGTAACTCACTCACTGTGTGATTGTCGCTGTGTGTTAGTAACCCACTCTCTGCCTGTGTGATTGTCGCTGTGTGTCAGTAACCCACTCTCTGCCTGTGTGATTTTCGCTGTGTGTAAGTAACCCACTCTCTGCCTGTGTGATTGTCACTGTGTGTCAGTAACCCACTCTCTGCCTGTGTGATTTTCGCTGTGTGTTAGTAACCCACTCTCTGCCTGTGTGTTTGTCGCTGTGTGTTAGAAACTCACTCTCTGCCTGTGTGATTGTCGCTGTGTGTTAGTAACCCAATCTCTGCCTGTGTGATTGTCGCTGTGTGTCAGTAACCCACTCTCTGCCTGTGTGATTGTCGCTGTGTGTCAGTAACCCACTCTCTGCCTGTGTGATTGTCGCTGTGTGTTAGTCACCCACTCTCTGCCTGTGTGATTGTCGCTGTGTGTTAGTAACCCAGTCTCTGCCTGTGTGATTGTCGCTGTGTGTTAGTAACTCACTCACTGTGTGATTGTCGCTGTGTGTTAGTAACCCACTCTCTGCCTGTGTGATTGTCGCTGTGTGTTAGTAACTCACTCACTGTGTGATTGTCGCTGTCTGTTAGTAACCCACTCTCTGCCTGTGTGATTGTCGCTGTGTTTTAGTAACCCACTCTCTGCCTGTGTGATTGTCGCTGTGTGTCAGTAACCCACTCTCTGCCTGTGTGATTGTCGCTGTGTGTTAGTAACCCACTCTCTGTGTGATTGTCACTGTGTGTTAGTAACACACTCTCTGTGTGATTGCCACTGTGTGTCAGTAACCCACGCTCTGTGTGATTGTCGCTGTGTGTTAGTAACTCACTCTCTGTGTGATTGTCGCTGTGTGTTAGTAACACACTCTCTGTGTGATTGTCCCTGTGTGTCAGTAACCCACTCTCTGCCTGTGTGATTGTCGCTGTGTGTTAGTAACCCACTCTCTGTGTGATTGTCGCTGTGTGTTAGTAACCGACTCTCTGTGTGATTGTCGCTGTGTGTTAGTACCCACTCTCTGCCTGTGTGATTGTCGCTGTGTGTCAGTAACCCACTCTCTGCCTGTGTGATTGTCGCTGTGTTTTAGTAACCCACTCTCTGCCAGTGTGATTGTCGCTGTGTGTTAGTAACCCACTCTCTGTGTGATTGTCGCTGTGTGTTAGTACCCACTCTCTGCCTGTGTGATTGTCGCTGTGTGTCAGTAACCCACTCTCTGCCTGTGTGATTGTCGCTGTGTTTTAGAAACCCACTCTCTGCCAGTGTGATTGTCGCTGTGTGTTAGTAACTCACTCACTGTGTGATTGTCGCTGTGTGTTAGTAACCCACTCTCTGCCTGTGTGATTGTCGCTGTGTGTCAGTAACCCACTCTCTGTGTGATTGTCGCTGTGTGTTAGTAACCCACTCTCTGTGTGATTGTCGCTGTGTGTTAGTAACCCACTCTCTGTGTGATTGTCACTGTGTGTCATTAACCGACTCTGCCAGTGTGATTGTCGCTGTGCGTCAGTAACCCACTCTCTGCCTGTGTGATTGTCACTGTGTGTCAGTAACCCACTCTCTGCCTGTGTGGTTGTCGCTGTGTGTTAGTAACCCACTCTCTGCCTGTGTGATTGTCGCTGTGTGTTAGTAACCCACTCTCTGCCTGTGTGATTGTCGCTGTGTCAGTAACCCACTCTCTGCCTGTGTGGTTGTCGCTGTGTGTTAGTAACCCACTCTCTGTGTGATTGTCGCTGTGTCTCAGTAAGCCACTCTCTGCCTGTGTGATTGTCGCTGTGTGTCAGTAACCCACTCTCTGCCTGTGTGGTTGTCGCTGTGTGTCAGTAACCCACTCTCTGTGTGATTGTCGCTGTGTGTTAGTAACCCACTCTCTGCCTGTGTGATTGTCGCTGTGTGTCAGTAACCCACTCTCTGCCTGTTTTATTGTCACTGTGTGTTAGTAACCCACTCTCTGCCTGTGTGATTGTCGCTGTGTGTTAGTAACCCACTCTCTGCCTGTGTGATTGTCGCTGTGTGTTAGTAACCCACTCTCTGCCTGTGTGATTGTCGCTGTGTGTCAGTAACCCACTCTCTGCCTGTGTGATTGTCGCTGTGTGTTAGTAACCCACTCTCTGCCTGTGTGATTGTCGCTGTGTGTTATTAACCCACTCTCTGTGTGATTGTCGCTGTGTGTTAGTAACCCACTCTCTGTGTGATTGTCGCTGTGTGTCATTAACCCACTCTGCCTGTGTGATTGTCGCTGTGTGTCAGTAACCCACTCTCTGCCTGTGTGATTGTCACTGTGTGTCAGTAAACCACTCTCTGCCTGTGTGGTTGTCGCTGTGTGTTAGTAACCCACTCTCTGTGTGATTGTCGCTGTGTGTTAGTAACCCACTCTCTGTGTGATTGTCGCTGTGTGTCAGTAACCCACTCTCTGCCTGTGTGATTGTCGCTGTGTGTTAGTAACCCACTCTCTGCCTGTGTGATTGTCGCTGTGTGTCAGTAACCCACTCTCTGCCTGTTTGATTGTCACTGTGTGTTAGTAACCCATCCTCTGCATGTGTGATTGTCGCTGTGTCTCAGTAAGCCACTCTCTGCCTGTGTGATTGTCGCTGTGTGTCAGTAACCCACTCTCTGTGTGATTGTCGCTGTTTGTTAGTAACCCACTCTCTGCCTGTGTGATTGTCGCTGTGTGTTAGTCACCCACTCTCTGCCTGTGTGATTGTCACTGTGTGTTAGTAACCCAGTCTCTGCCTGTGTGATTGTCGCTGTGTGTTAGTAACTCACTCACTGTGTGATTGTCGCTGTGTGTTAGTAACCCACTCTCTGCCTGTGTGATTGTCGCTGTGTGTTAGTAACTCACTCACTGTGTGATTGTCGCTGTGTGTTAGTAACCCACTCTCTGCCTGTGTGATTGTCGCTGTGTTTTAGTAACCCACTCTCTGCCTGTGTGATTGTCGCTGTGTGTCAGTAACCCACTCTCTGCCTGTGTGATTGTCGCTGTGTGTTAGTAACCCACTCTCTGTGTGATTGTCACTGTGTGTTAGTAACACACTCTCTGTGTGATTGTCACTGTGTGTTAGTAACACACTCTCTGTGTGATTGTCACTGTGTGTCAGTAACCCACGCTCTGTGTGATTGTCGCTGTGTGTTAGTAACTCACTCCCTGTGTGATTGTCGCTGTGTGTTAGTAACCCACTCTCTGTGTGATTGTCACTGTGTGTCAGTAACCCACTCTCTGCCTGTGTGATTGTCGCTGTGTGTTAGTAACCCACTCTCTGTGTGATTGTCGCTGTGTGTTAGTAACCCACTCTCTGTGTGATTGTCACTGTGTGTCATTAACCCACTCTGCCTGTGTGATTGTCGCTGTGTGTCAGTAACCCACTCTCTGCCTGTGTGATTGTCACTGTGTGTCAGTAACCCACTCTCTGCCTGTGTGGTTGTCGCTGTGTGTTAGTAACCCACTCTCTGTGTGATTGTCGCTGTGTGTCAGTAACCCATTCTCTGCCTGTGTGGTTGTCGCTGTGTGTTAGTAACCCACTCTCTGTGTGATTGTCGCTGTGTGTTAGTAACCCACTCTCTGCCTGTGTGATTGTCGCTGTGTGTTAGTAACCCACTCTCTGCCTGTGTGATTGTCGCTGTGTGTTAGTCACCCACTCTCTGCCTGTGTGATTGTCGCTGTGTGTTAGTAACCCAGTCTCTGCCTGTGTGATTGTCGCTGTGTGTTAGTAACTCACTCACTGTGTGATTGTCGCTGTGTGTTAGTAACCCACTCTCTGCCTGTGTGATTGTCGCTGTGTGTCAGTAACCCACTCTCTGCCTGTGTGATTTTCGCTGTGTGTAAGTAACCCACTCTCTGCCTGTGTGATTGTCACTGTGTGTCAGTAACCCACTCTCTGCCTGTGTGATTTTCGCTGTGTGTTAGTAACCCACTCTCTGCCTGTGTGTTTGTCGCTGTGTGTTAGAAACTCACTCTCTGCCTGTGTGATTGTCGCTGTGTGTTAGTAACCCAATCTCTGCCTGTGTGATTGTCGCTGTGTGTCAGTAACCCACTCTCTGCCTGTGTGATTGTCGCTGTGTGTTAGTAACTCA
Source organism: Squalus acanthias (assembly GCA_030390025.1). Taxonomy (NCBI): domain Eukaryota; kingdom Metazoa; phylum Chordata; class Chondrichthyes; order Squaliformes; family Squalidae; genus Squalus; species Squalus acanthias. The sequence continues at coordinate 254,929 of JASTWF010000585.1, forward strand.
CTCTCTGTGTGATTGTCGCTGTGTGTTAGTCACCCACTCTCTGCCTGTGTGATTGTCGCTGTGTGTTAGTAACCCAGTCTCTGCCTGTGTGATTGTCGCTGTGTGTTAGTAACTCACTCACTGTGTGATTGTCGCTGTGTGTTAGTAACCCACTCTCTGCCTGTGTGATTGTCGCTGTGTGTCAGTAACCCACTCTCTGCCTGTGTGATTTTCGCTGTGTGTAAGTAACCCACTCTCTGCCTGTGTGATTGTCACTGTGTGTCAGTAACCCACTCTCTGCCTGTGATTTTCGCTGTGTGTTAGTAACCCACTCTCTGCCTGTGTGTTTGTCGCTGTGTGTTAGAAACTCACTCTCTGCCTGTGTGATTGTCGCTGTGTGTTAGTAACCCAATCTCTGCCTGTGTGATTGTCGCTGTGTGTCAGTAACCCACTCTCTGCCTGTGTGATTGTCGCTGTGTGTCAGTAACCCACTCTCTGCCTGTGTGATTGTCGCTGTGTGTTAGTCACCCACTCTCTGCCTGTGTGATTGTCGCTGTGTGTTAGTAACCCAGTCTCTGCCTGTGTGATTGTCGCTGTGTGTTAGTAACTCACTCACTGTGTGATTGTCGCTGTGTGTTAGTAACCCACTCTCTGCCTGTGTGATTGTCGCTGTGTGTTAGTAACTCACTCACTGTGTGATTGTCGCTGTCTGTTAGTAACCCACTCTCTGCCTGTGTGATTGTCGCTGTGTTTTAGTAACCCACTCTCTGCCTGTGTGATTGTCGCTGTGTGTCAGTAACCCACTCTCTGCCTGTGTGATTGTCGCTGTGTGTTAGTAACCCACTCTCTGTGTGATTGTCACTGTGTGTTAGTAACACACTCTCTGTGTGATTGCCACTGTGTGTCAGTAACCCACGCTCTGTGTGATTGTCGCTGTGTGTTAGTAACTCACTCTCTGTGTGATTGTCGCTGTGTGTTAGTAACACACTCTCTGTGTGATTGTCCCTGTGTGTCAGTAACCCACTCTCTGCCTGTGTGATTGTCGCTGTGTGTTAGTAACCCACTCTCTGTGTGATTGTCGCTGTGTGTTAGTAACCGACTCTCTGTGTGATTGTCGCTGTGTGTTAGTACCCACTCTCTGCCTGTGTGATTGTCGCTGTGTGTCAGTAACCCACTCTCTGCCTGTGTGATTGTCGCTGTGTTTTAGAAACCCACTCTCTGCCAGTGTGATTGTCGCTGTGTGTTAGTAACTCACTCACTGTGTGATTGTCGCTGTGTGTTAGTAACCCACTCTCTGCCTGTGTGATTGTCGCTGTGTGTCAGTAACCCACTCTCTGTGTGATTGTCGCTGTGTGTTAGTAACCCACTCTCTGTGTGATTGTCGCTGTGTGTTAGTAACCCACTCTCTGTGTGATTGTCACTGTGTGTCATTAACCGACTCTGCCAGTGTGATTGTCGCTGTGCGTCAGTAACCCACTCTCTGCCTGTGTGATTGTCACTGTGTGTCAGTAACCCACTCTCTGCCTGTGTGGTTGTCGCTGTGTGTTAGGAACCCACTCTCTGTGTGATTGTCGCTGTGTGTTAGGAACCCACTCTCTGTGTGATTGTCGCTGTGTGTTAGTAACCCACTCTCTGCCTGTGTGGTTGTCGCTGTGTGTTAGTAACCCACTCTCTGTGTGATTGTCGCTGTGTGTCAGTAACCCACTCTCTGCCTGTGTGGTTGTCGCTGTGTGTTAGTAACCCACTCTCTGTGTGATTGTCGCTGTGTGTTAGTAACCCACTCTCTGCCTGTGTGATTGTCGCTGTGTGTCAGTAACCCACTCTCTGCCTGTTTGATTGTCACTGTGTGTTAGTAACCCATCCTCTGCATGTGTGATTGTCGCTGTGTCTCAGTAAGCCACTCTCTGCCTGTGTGATTGTCGCTGTGTCAGTAACCCACTCTCTGCCTGTGTGATTGTCGCTGTGTGTCAGTAACCCACTCTCTGCCTGTGTGATTGTCGCTGTGTGTTAGTAACCCACTCTCTGCCTGTGTGATTGTCGCTGTGTGTTATTAACCCACTCTCTGTGTGATTGTCGCTGTGCGTTAGTAACCCACTCTCTGTGTGATTGTCGCTGTGTGTTAGTAACCCACTCTCTGTGTGATTGTCACTGTGTGTCATTAACCCACTCTGCCTGTGTGATTGTCGCTGTGTGTCAGTAACCCACTCTCTGCCTGTGTGATTGTCACTGTGTGTCAGTAAACCACTCTCTGCCTGTGTGGTTGTCGCTGTGTGTTAGTAACCCACTCTCTGTGTGATTGTCGCTGTGTGTTAGTAACCCACTCTCTGTGTGATTGTCGCTGTGTGTCAGTAACCCACTCTCTGCCTGTGTGGTTGTCGCTGTGTGTTAGTAACCTACTCTCTGTGTGATTGTCGCTGTGTGTTAGTAACCCACTCTCTGCCTGTATGATTGTCGCTGTGTGTCAGTAACCCACTCTCTGCCTGTTTGATTGTCACTGTGTGTTAGTAACCCATCCTCTGCATGTGTGATTGTCGCTGTGTCTCAGTAAGCCACTCTCTGCCTGTGTGATTGTCGCTGTGTCAGTAACCCACTCTCTGCCTGTGTGATTGTCGCTGTGTGTCAGTAACCCACTCTCTGCCTGTGTGATTGTCGCTGTGTGTTAGTAACCCACTCTCTGCCTGTGTGATTGTCGCTGTGTGTTAGTAACCCACTCTCTGTGTGATTGTCGCTGTGTGTTAGTAACCCACTCTCTGTGTGATTGTGACTGTGTGTCATTAACCCACTCAGCCTGTGTGATTGTCGCTGTGTGTCAGTAACCCACTCTCTGCCTGTGTGATTGTCACTGTGTGTCAGTAACCCACTCTCTGCCTGTGTGGTTGTCGCTGTGTATTAGTAACCCACTCTCTGTGTGATTGTCGCTGTGTGTTAGTAACCCACTCTCTGTGTGATTGTCGGTGTGTGTTAGTAACCCACTCTCTGCCTGTGTGATTGTCACTGTGTGTCAGTAACCCACTCTCTGCCTGTGTGGTTGTCGCTGTGTGTTAGTAACCCACCCTCTGTGTGATTGTCGCTGTGTGTCAGTAACCCACTCTCTGCCTGTGTGGTTGTCGCTGTGTGTTAGTAACCCACTCTCTGTGTGATTGTCGCTGTGTGTTAGTAACCCACTCTCTGTGTGATTGTCGCTGGGTGTTAGTAAACCACTGTCTGCATGTGTGATTGTCGCTGTGTGTCAGTAACCCACTCTCTGCCTGTGTGATTGTCGCTGTGTGTTAGTCACCCACTCTCTGCCTGTGTGATTGTCACTGTGTGTTAGTAACCCAGTCTCTGCCTGTGTGATTGTCGCTGTGTGTTAGTAACTCACTCACTGTGTGATTGTCGCTGTGTGTTAGTAACCCACTCTCTGCCTGTGTGATTGTCGCTGTGTGTTAGTAACTCACTCACTGTGTGATTGTCGCTGTGTGTTAGTAACCCACTCTCTGCCTGTGTGATTGTCGCTGTGTTTTAGTAACCCACTCTCTGCCTGTGTGATTGTCGCTGTGTGTCAGTAACCCACTCTCTGCCTGTGTGATTGTCGCTGTGTGTTAGTAACCCACTCTCTGTGTGATTGTCACTGTGTGTTAGTAACACACTCTCTGTGTGATTGTCACTGTGTGTTAGTAACACACTCTCTGTGTGATTGTCACTGTGTGTCAGTAACCCACGCTCTGTGTGATTGTCGCTGTGTGTTAGTAACTCACTCTCTGTGTGATTGTCGCTGTGTGTTAGTAACCCACTCTCTGTGTGATTGTCACTGTGTGTCAGTAACCCACTCTCTGCCTGTGTGATTGTCGCTGTGTGTTAGTAACCCACTCTCTGTGTGATTGTCGCTGTGTGTTAGTAACCCACTCTCTGTGTGATTGTCACTGTGTGTCATTAACCCACTCTGCCTGTGTGATTGTCGCTGTGTGTCAGTAACCCACTCTCTGCCTGTGTGATTGTCACTGTGTGTCAGTAACCCACTCTCTGCCTGTGTGGTTGTCGCTGTGTGTTAGTAACCCACTCTCTGTGTGATTGTCGCTGTGTGTCAGTAACCCACTCTCTGCCTGTGTGGTTGTCGCTGTGTGTTAGTAACCCACTCTCTGTGTGATTGTCGCTGTGTGTTAGTAACCCACTCTCTGCCTGTGTGATTGTCGCTGTGTGTTAGTAACCCACTCTCTGCCTGTGTGATTGTCGCTGTGTGTTAGTCACCCACTCTCTGCCTGTGTGATTGTCGCTGTGTGTTAGTAACCCAGTCTCTGCCTGTGTGATTGTCGCTGTGTGTTAGTAACTCACTCACTGTGTGATTGTCGCTGTGTGTTAGTAACCCACTCTCTGCCTGTGTGATTGTCGCTGTGTGTCAGTAACCCACTCTCTGCCTGTGTGATTTTCGCTGTGTGTAAGTAACCCACTCTCTGCCTGTGTGATTGTCACTGTGTGTCAGTAACCCACTCTCTGCCTGTGTGATTTTCGCTGTGTGTTAGTAACCCACTCTCTGCCTGTGTGTTTGTCGCTGTGTGTTAGAAACTCACTCTCTGCCTGTGTGATTGTCGCTGTGTGTTAGTAACCCAATCTCTGCCTGTGTGATTGTCGCTGTGTGTCAGTAACCCACTCTCTGCCTGTGTGATTGTCGCTGTGTGTTAGTAACTCACTCTCTGTGTGATTGTCGCTGTGTGTTAGTCACCCACTCTCTGCCTGTGTGATTGTCGCTGTGTGTTAGTAACCCAGTCTCTGCCTGTGTGATTGTCGCTGTGTGTTGGTAACTCACTCACTGTGTGATTGTCGCTGTGTGTTAGTAACCCACTCTCTGCCTGTGTGATTGTCGCTGTGTGTCAGTAACCCACTCTCTGCCTGTGTGATTTTCGCTGTGTGTAAGTAACCCACTCTCTGCCTGTGTGATTGTCACTGTGTGTCAGTAACCCACTCTCTGCCTGTGTGATTTTCGCTGTGTGTTAGTAACCCACTCTCTGCCTGTGTGTTTGTCGCTGTGTGTTAGAAACTCACTCTCTGCCTGTGTGATTGTCGCTGTGTGTTAGTAACCCACTCTCTGCCTGTGTGATTGTCGCTGTGTGTCAGTAACCCACTCTCTGCCTGTGTGATTGTCGCTGTGTGTCAGTAACCCACTCTCTGCCTGTGTGATTGTCGCTGTGTGTTAGTCACCCACTCTCTGCCTGTGTGATTGTCGCTGTGTGTTAGTAACCCAGTCTCTGCCTGTGTGATTGTCGCTGTGTGTTAGTAACTCACTCACTGTGTGATTGTCGCTGTGTTTTAGTAACCCACTCTCTGCCTGTGTGATTGTCGCTGTGTGTCAGTAACCCACTCTCTGCCTGTGTGATTGTCGCTGTGTGTTAGTAACCCACTCTCTGTGTGATTGTCACTGTGTGTTAGTAACACACTCTCTGTGTGATTGTCACTGTGTGTTAGTAACACACTCTCTGTGTGATTGTCACTGTGTGTCAGTAACCCACGCTCTGTGTGATTGTCGCTGTGTGTTAGTAACTCACTCTCTGTGTGATTGTCGCTGTGTGTTAGTAACCCACTCTCTGTGTGATTGTCACTGTGTGTCAGTAACCCACTCTCTGCCTGTGTGATTGTCGCTGTGTGTTAGTAACCCACTCTCTGTGTGATTGTCGCTGTGTGTTAGTAACCCACTCTCTGTGTGATTGTCGCTGTGTGTTAGTAACCCACGCTCTGTGTGATTGTCGCTGTGTGTTAGTAACTCACTCACTGTGTAATTGTCGCTGTGTGTTAGTAACCCACTCTCTGCCTGTGTGATTGTCGCTGTGTGTCAGTAACCCACTCTCTGCCTGTGTGATTTTCGCTGTGTGTAAGTAACCCACTCTCTGCCTGTGTGTTTGTCGCTGTGTGTTAGAAACTCACTCTCTGCCTGTGTGATTGTCGCTGTGTGTTAGTAACCCAATCTCTGCCTGTGTGATTGTCGCTGTGTGTCAGTAACCCACTCTCTGCCTGTGTGATTGTCGCTGTGTGTTAGTAACTCACTCTCTGTGTGATTGTTGCTGTGTGTCAGTAACCCACTCTCTGCCTGTGTGATTGTCGCTGTGTGATAGTCACCCACTCTCTGCCTGTGTGATTGTCGCTGTGTGTTAGTAACCCAGTCTCTGCCTGTGTGATTGTCGCTGTGTGTTAGTAACTCACTCACTGTGTGATTGTCGCTGTGTGTTAGTAACCCACTCTCTGCCTGTGTGATTGTCGCTGTGTGTCAGTAACCCACGCTCTGTGTGATTGTCGCTGTGTGTTAGTAACTCACTCTCTGTGTGATTGTCGCTGTGTGTTAGTAACACACTCTCTGTGTGATTGTCCCTGTGTGTCAGTAACCCACTCTCTGCCTGTGTGATTGTCGCTGTGGGTTAGTAACCCACTCTCTGTGTGATTGTCGCTGTGTGTTAGTAACCTACTCTCTGTGTGATTGTCACTGTGTGTCAGTAACCCACTCTCTGCCTGTGTGATTGTCGCTGTGTCATTAACCCACTCTCTGCCTGTGTGATTGTCACTGTGTCAGTAACCCACTCTCCGCCTGTGTGATTGTCGCTGTGTGTTAGTAACCCACTCTCTGCCTGTGTGATTGTCGCTGTGTGTTAGTAACTCACTCACTGTGTGATTGTCGCTGTGTGTTATAACCCACTCTCTGTGTGATTGTCGCTGTGTGTCAGTAACCCACTCTCTGCCTGTGTGATTGTCGCTGTGTGTCAGTAACCCACTCTCTGCCTGTGTGATTGTCGGTGTGTCAGTAACCCACTCTCTGTGTGATTGTCGCTGTGTGTTAGTAACCCACTCTCTGCCTGTGTGATTGTCGCTGTGTGTTAGTAACTCACTCTCTGTGTGATTGTTGCTGTGTGTCAGTAACCCACTCTCTGCCTGTGTGATTGTCGCTGTGTGTTAGTCACCCACTCTCTGCCTGTGTGATTGTCGCTGTGTGTTAGTAACCCAGTCTCTGCCTGTGTGATTGTCGCTGTGTGTTAGTAACTCACTCACTGTGTGATTGTCGCTGTGTGTTAGTAACCCACTCTCTGCCTGTGTGATTGTCGCTGTGTGTTAGTAACTCACTCACTGTGTGATTGTCGCTGTGTGTTAGTAAGCCACTCTCTGACTGTGTGATTGTCGCTGTGTTTTAGTAACCCACTCTCTGCCTGTGTGATTGTCGCTGTGTGTCAGTAACCCACTCTCTGCCTGTGTGATTGTCACTGTGTGTTAGTAACCCACTCTCTGTGTGATTGTCACTGTGTGTTAGTAACACACTCTCTGTGTGATTGTCACTGTGTGTCAGTAACCCACGCTCTGTGTGATTGTCGCTGTGTGTTAGTAACTCACTCTCTGTGTGATTGTCACTGTGTGTCATTAACCCACTCTGCCAGTGTGATTGTCGCTGTGCGTCAGTAACCCACTCTCTGCCTGTGTGATTGTCACTGTGTGTCAGTAACCCACTCTCTGCCTGTGTGGTTGTCGCTGTGTGTTAGTAACCCACTCTCTGCCTGTGTGATTGTCACTGTGTGTCAGTAACCCACTCTCTGCCTGTGTGGTTGTCGCTGTGTGTTAGTAACCCACTCTCTGTGTGATTGTCGCTGTGTGTCAGTAACCCACTCTCTGCCTGTGTGGTTGTCGCTGTGTGTTAGTAACCCACTCTCTGTGTGATTGTCGCTGTGTGTTAGTAACCCACTCTCTGCCTGTGTGATTGTCGATGTGTGTCAGTAACCCACTCTCTGCCTGTTTGATTGTCACTGTGTGTTCGTAACCCATCCTCTGCATGTGTGATTGTCGCTGTGTCTCAGTAAGCCACTCTCTGCCTGTGTGATTGTCGCTGTGTCAGTAACCCACTCTCTGCCTGTGTGATTGTCGCTGTGTGTCAGTAACCCACTCTCTGCCTGTGTGATTGTCGCTGTGTGTTAGTAACCCACTCTCTGCCTGTGTGATTGTCGCTGTGTGTTATTAACCCACTCTCTGTGTGATTGTCGCTGTGTGTTAGTAACCCACTCTCTGTGTGATTGTCGCTGTGTGTTAGTAACCCACTCTCTGTGTGATTGTCGCTGTGTGTCATTAACCCACTCTGCCTGTGTGATTGTCGCTGTGTGTCAGTAACCCACTCTCTGCCTGTGTGATTGTCACTGTGTGTCAGTAAACCACTCTCTGCCTGTGTGGTTGTCGCTGTGTGTTAGTAACCCACTCTCTGTGTGATTGTCGCTGTGTGTTAGTAACCCACTCTCTGCCTGTGTGGTTGTCGCTGTGTGTTAGTAACCCACTCTCTGCCTGTGTGGTTGTCGCTGTGTGTTAGTAACCCACTCTCTGTGTGATTGTCGCTGTGTGTTAGTAACCCACTCTCTGCCTGTGTGGTTGTCGCTGTGTGTTAGTAACCCACTCTCTGCCTGTGTGGTTGTCGCTGTGTGTTAGTAACCCACTCTCTGTGTGATTGTCGCTGTGTGTCAGTAACCCACTCTCTGCCTGTGTGGTTGTCGCTGTGTGTTAGTAACCCACTCTCTGTGTGATTGTCGCTGTGTGTTAGTAACCCACTCTCTGCCTGTGTGATTGTCGCTGTGTGTCAGTAACCCACTCTCTGCCTGTTTGATTGTCACTGTGTGTTAGTAACCCATCCTCTGCATGTGTGATTGTCGCTGTGTCTCAGTAAGCCACTCTCTGCCTGTGTGATTGTCGCTGTGTGTCAGTAACCCACTCTCTGTGTGATTGTCGCTGTTTGTTAGTAACCCACTCTCTGCCTGTGTGATTGTCGCTGTGTGTTAGTCACCCACTCTCTGCCTGTGTGATTGTCGCTGTGTGTTAGTAACCCAGTCTCTGCCTGTGTGATTGTCGCTGTGTGTTAGTAACTCACTCTCTGTGTGATTGTCGCTGTGTGTTAGTAACCCACTCTCTGTGTGATTGTCGCTGTGTGTCAGTAACCCACGCTCTGCCTGTGTGATTGTCGCTGTGTGTTATAACCCACTCTCTGTGTGATTGTCGCTGTGTGTTGGTAACCCACTCTCTGTGTGATTGTCGCTGTGTGTTAGTAACCCACTCTCTGTGTGATTGTCGCTGTGTGTTAGTAACCCACTCTCTGTGTGATTGTCACTGTGTGTCAGTAACTCACTCTCTGTGTGATTGTCGCTGTGCGTCAGTAACCCACTCTCTGCCTGTGTGATTGTCGCTGTGTGTTAGTAACCCACTCTCTGTGTGATTGTCGCTGTGTGTTAGTAACCCACTCTCTGTGTGATTGTCGCTGTGTGTTAGTAACCCACTCTCTGCCTGTGTGATTGTCACTGTGTGTCAGTAACCCACTCTCTGCCTGTGTGGTTGTCGCTGTGTGTCAGTAACCCACTCTCTGCCTGTTTGATTGTCACTGTGTGTTAGTAACCCATCCTCTGCATGTGTGATTGTCGCTGTGTCTCAGTAAGCCACTCTCTGCCTGTGTGATTGTCGCTGTGTCAGTAACCCACTCTCTGCCTGTGTGGTTGTCGCTGTGTGTTAGTAACCCACTCTCTGTGTGATTGTCGCTGTGTCTCAGTAAGCCACTCTCTGCCTGTGTGATTGTCGCTGTGTGTCAGTAACCCACTCTCTGCCTGTGTGGTTGTCGCTGTGTGTTAGTAACCCACTCTCTGTGTGATTGTCGCTGTGTGTTAGTAACCCACTCTCTGCCTGTGTGATTGTCGCTGTGTGTCAGTAACCCACTCTCTGCCTGTTTGATTGTCACTGTGTGTTAGTAACCCACTCTTTGCCTGTGTGATTGTCGCTGTGTGTTAGTAACCCACTCTCTGCCTGTGTGATTGTCGCTGTGTGTTAGTAACCCACTCTCTGCCTGTGTGATTGTCGCTGTGTGTCATTAACCCACTCTGCCTATGTGATTGTCGCTGTGTGTCAGTAACCCACTCTCTGCCTGTGTGATTGTCACTGTGTGTCAGTAAACCACTCTCTGCCTGTGTGGTTGTCGCTGTGTGTTAGTAACCCACTCTCTGTGTGATTGTCGCTGTGTGTTAGTAACCCACTCTCTGTGTGATTGTCGCTGTGTGTCAGTAACCCACTCTCTGCCTGTGTGATTGTCGCTGTGTGTTAGTAACCCACTCTCTGCCTGTGTGATTGTCGCTGTGTGTCAGTAACCCACTCTCTGCCTGTTTGATTGTCACTGTGTGTTAGTAACCCATCCTCTGCATGTGTGATTGTCACTGTGTGTTAGTAACCCAGTCTCTGCCTGTGTGATTGTCGCTGTGTGTTAGTAACTCACTCACTGTGTGATTGTCGCTGTGTGTTAGTAACCCACTCTCTGCCTGTGTGATTGTCGCTGTGTGTTAGTAACTCACTCACTGTGTGATTGTCGCTGTGTGTTAGGAACCCACTCTCTGCCTGTGTGATTGTCTCTGTGTTTTAGTAACCCACTCTCTGCCTGTGTGATTGTCGCTGTGTGTCAGTAACCCACTCTCTGCCTGTGTGATTGTCGCTGTGTGTTAGTAACCCACTCTCTGTGTGATTGTCACTGTGTGTTAGTAACCCACTCTCTGTGTGATTGTCGCTGTGTGTTAGTAACCCACTCTCTGTGTGATTGTCACTGTGTGTCAGTAACCCACTCTCTGCCTGTGTGATTGTCGCTGTGTGTTAGTAACCCACTCTCTGTGTGATTGTCGCTGTGTGTTAGTAACGCACTCTCTGTATGATTGTCGCTGTGTGTTAGTAACCCACGCTCTGTGTGATTGTCGCTGTGTGTTAGTAACCCACTCTCTGTGTGATTGTCACTGTGTGTCATTAACCCACTCTGCCTGTGTGATTGTCGCTGTGTGTCAGTAACCCACTCTCTGCCTGTGTGATTGTCACTGTGTGTCAGTAACCCACTCTCTGCCTGTGTGGTTGTCGCTGTGTGTTAGTAACCCACTCTCTGTGTGATTGTCGCTGTGTGTCAGTAACCCACTCTCTGCCTGTGTGGTTGTCGCTGTGTGTTAGTAACCCACTCTCTGTGTGATTGTCGCTGTGTGTTAGTAACCCACTCTCTGCCTGTGTGATTGTCGCTGTGTGTTAGTAACCCACTCTCTGCCTGTGTGATTGTCGCTGTGTGTTAGTCACCCACTCTCTGCCTGTGTGATTGTCGCTGTGTGTTAGTAACCCAGTCTCTGCCTGTGTGATTGTCGCTGTGTGTTAGTAACTCACTCACTGTGTGATTGTCGCTGTGTGTTAGTAACCCACTCTCTGCCTGTGTGATTGTCGCTGTGTGTCAGTAACCCACTCTCTGCCTGTGTGATTTTCGCTGTGTGTAAGTAACCCACTCTCTGCCTGTGTGATTGTCACTGTGTGTCAGTAACCCACTCTCTGCCTGTGTGATTTTCGCTGTGTGTTAGTAACCCACTCTCTGCCTGTGTGTTTGTCGCTGTGTGTTAGAAACTCACTCTCTGCCTGTGTGATTGTCGCTGTGTGTTAGTAACCCAATCTCTGCCTGTGTGATTGTCGCTGTGTGTCAGTAACCCACTCTCTGCCTGTGTGATTGTCGCTGTGTGTTAGTAACTCACTCTCTGTGTGATTGTTGCTGTGTGTCAGTAACCCACTCTCTGCCTGTGTGATTGTCGCTGTGTGTTAGTCACCCACTCTCTGCCTGTGTGATTGTCGCTGTGTGTTAGTAACCCAGTCTCTGCCTGTGTGATTGTCGCTGTGTGTTAGTAACTCACTCACTGTGTGATTGTCGCTGTGTGTTAGTAACCCACTCTCTGCCTGTGTGATTGTCGCTGTGTGTTAGTAACTCACTCACTGTGTGATTGTCGCTGTGTGTTAGTAACCCACTCTCTGCCTGTGTGATTGTCGCTGTGTTTTAGTAACCCACTCTCTGCCTGTGTGATTGTCGCTGTGTGTCAGTAACCCACTCTCTGCCTGTGTGATTGTCGCTGTGTGTTAGTAACCCACTCTCTGTGTGATTGTCACTGTGTGTTAGTAACACACTCTCTGTGTGATTGTCACTGTGTGTCAGTAACCCACGCTCTGTGTGATTGTCGCTGTGTGTTAGTAACTCACTCTCTGTGTGATTGTCGCTGTGTGTTAGTAACACACTCTCTGTGTGATTGTCCCTGTGTGTCAGTAACCCACTCTCTGCCTGTGTGATTGTCGCTGTGTGTTAGTAACCCACTCTCTGTGTGATTGTCGCTGTGTGTTAGTAACCGACTCTCTGTGTGATTGTCGCTGTGTGTTAGTACCCACTCTCTGCCTGTGTGATTGTCGCTGTGTGTCAGTAACCCACTCTCTGCCTGTGTGATTGTCGCTGTGTTTTAGTAACCCACTCTCTGCCAGTGTGATTGTCGCTGTGTGTTAGTAACCCACTCTCTGTGTGATTGTCGCTGTGTGTTAGTACCCACTCTCTGCCTGTGTGATTGTCGCTGTGTGTCAGTAACCCACTCTCTGCCTGTGTGATTGTCGCTGTGTTTTAGAAACCCACTCTCTGCCAGTGTGATTGTCGCTGTGTGTTAGTAACTCACTCACTGTGTGATTGTCGCTGTGTGCTAGTAACCCACTCTCTGCCTGTGTGATTGTCGCTGTGTGTCAGTAACCCACTCTCTGTGTGATTGTCGCTGTGTGTTAGTAACCCACTCTCTGTGTGATTGTCGCTGTGTGTTAGTAACCCACTCTCTGTGTGATTGTCACTGTGTGTCATTAACCCACTCTGCCAGTGTGATTGTCGCTGTGCGTCAGTAACCCACTCTCTGCCTGTGTGATTGTCACTGTGTGTCAGTAACCCACTCTCTGCCTGTGTGGTTGTCGCTGTGTGTTAGTAACCCACTCTCTGTGTGATTGTCGCTGTGTGTTAGGAACCCACTCTCTGTGTGATTGTCGCTGTGTGTTAGTAACCCACTCTCTGCCTGTGTGGTTGTCGCTGTGTGTTAGTAACCCACTCTCTGTGTGATTGTCGCTGTGTGTCAGTAACCCACTCTCTGCCTGTGTGGTTGTCGCTGTGTGTTAGTAACCCACTCTCTGTGTGATTGTCGCTGTGTGTTAGTAACCCACTCTCTGCCTGTGTGATTGTCGCTGTGTGTCAGTAACCCACTCTCTGCCTGTTTGATTGTCACTGTGTGTTAGTAACCCATCCTCTGCATGTGTGATTGTCGCTGTGTCTCAGTAAGCCACTCTCTGCCTGTGTGATTGTCGCTGTGTCAGTAACCCACTCTCTGCCTGTGTGATTGTCGCTGTGTGTCAGTAACCCACTCTCTGCCTGTGTGATTGTCGCTGTGTGTTAGTAACCCACTCTCTGCCTGTGTGATTGTCGCTGTGTGTTATTAACCCACTCTCTGTGTGATTGTCGCTGTGTGTTAGTAACCCACTCTCTGTGTGATTGTCGCTGTGTGTTAGTAACCCACTCTCTGTGTGATTGTCACTGTGTGTCATTAACCCACTCTGCCTGTGTGATTGTCGCTGTGTGTCAGTTACCCACTCTCTGCCTGTGTGATTGTCACTGTGTGTCAGTAAACCACTCTCTGCCTGTGTGGTTGTCGCTGTGTGTTAGTAACCCACTCTCTGTGTGATTGTCGCTGTGTGTTAGTAACCCACTCTCTGTGTGATTGTCGCTGTGTGTCAGTAACCCACTCTCTGCCTGTGTGGTTGTCGCTGTGTGTTAGTAACCTACTCTCTGTGTGATTGTCGCTGTGTGTTAGTAACCCACTCTCTGCCTGTATGATTGTCGCTGTGTGTCAGTAACCCACTCTCTGCCTGTTTGATTGTCACTGTGTGTTAGTAACCCATCCTCTGCATGTGTGATTGTCGCTGTGTCTCAGTAAGCCACTCTCTGCCTGTGTGATTGTCGCTGTGTCAGTAACCCACTCTCTGCCTGTGTGATTGTCGCTGTGTGTCAGTAACCCACTCTCTGCCTGTGTGATTGTCGCTGTGTGTTAGTAACCCACTCTCTGCCTGTGTGATTGTCGCTGTGTGTTAGTAACCCACTCTCTGTGTGATTGTCGCTGTGTGTTAGTAACCCACTCTCTGTGTGATTGTGACTGTGTGTCATTAACCCACTCAGCCTGTGTGATTGTCGCTGTGTGTCAGTAACCCACTCTCTGCCTGTGTGATTGTCACTTGTGTGTCAGTAACCCACTCTCTGCCTGTGTGGTTGTCGCTGTGTATTAGTAACCCACTCTCTGTGTGATTGTCGCTGTGTGTTAGTAACCCACTCTCTGTGTGATTGTCGGTGTGTGTTAGTAACCCACTCTCTGCCTGTGTGGTTGTCGCTGTGTGTTAGTAACCCACCCTCTGTGTGATTGTCGCTGTGTGTCAGTAACCCACTCTCTGCCTGTGTGGTTGTCGCTGTGTGTTAGTAACCCACTCTCTGTGTGATTGTCGCTGTGTGTTAGTAACCCACTCTCTGCCTGTGTGATTGTCGCTGGGTGTTAGTAAACCACTGTCTGCATGTGTGATTGTCGCTGTGTGTCAGTAACCCACTCTCTGCCTGTGTGATTGTCGCTGTGTGTTAGTAACTCACTCTCTGCCTGTGTGATTGTTGCTGTGTGTCAGTAACCCACTCTCTGTGTGATTGTCGCTGTGTGTCAGTAACCCACTCTCTGCCTGTGTGATTGTCGCTGTGTGTTAGTAACCCACTCTCTGCCTGTGTGATTGTCGCTGTGTGTCAGTAACCCACTCTCTGCCTGTGTGATTGTCGCTGTGTGTTAGTAACCCACTCTCTGTGTGATTGTCGCTGTGTGTCAGTAACCCACTCTCTGTGTGATTGTCGCTGGGTGTTAGTAAACCACTGTCTGCCTGTGTGATTGTCGCTGTGTGTCAGTAACCCAGTCTCTGCCTGTGTGATTGTCGCTGTGTGTTAGTAACTCACTCTCTGTGTGATTGTCGCTGTATGTTAGTAACCCACTATCTGCCTCTGTGATTGTCGCTGTGTGTCAGTAACCCACTCTCTGTGTGATTGTCGCTGTGTGTCAGTAACCCACTCTCTGCCTGTGTGATTGTCGCTGTGTGACAGTAACCCACTCTCTGCCTGTGTGATTGTCGCTGTGTGTTAGTAACCCACTCTCTGCCTGTGTGATTGTCGCTGTGTGTTAGTAACCCACTCTCTGTGTGATTGTCGCTGTGTGTTAGTAACCCACTCTCTGCCTGTGTGATTGTCGCTGTGTGTCAGTAACCCACTCTCTGCCTGTGTGATTGTCGCTGTGTGTTAGTAACTCACTCACTGTGTGATTGTCGCTGTGTGTTAGTAACCCACTCTCTGTGTGATTGTCGGTGTGTGTCAGTAACCCACTCTCTGTGTGATTGTCGCTGTGTGTCAGTAACCCACTCTCTGCCTGTGTGATTATCGCTGTGTGTCAGTAACCCACTCTCTGCCTGTGTGATTGTCGCTGTGTGTTAGTAACCCACTCTCTGCCTGTGTGATTGTCGCTGTGTGTCAGTAACCCACTCTCTGCCTGTGTGATTGTCGCTGTGTGTTAGTAACTCACTCACTGTGTGATTGTCGCTGTGTGTTACTAACCCACTCTCTGTGTGATTGTCGCTGTGTGTCAGTAACCCACTCTCTGTGTGATTGTTGCTGTGTGTTAGTAACTCACTCTCTGCCTGTTAGTAACTCACTCTCTGCCTGTGTGATTGTCGCTGTGTGTCAGTAACCCACTCTCTGTGTGATTGTCGCTGTGTGTCAGTAACCCACTCTCTGCCTGTGTGATTGTCGCTGTGTGTCAGTAACCCACTCTCTGTGTGATTGTCGCTGTGTGTTAGTAACCCACTCTCTGCCTGTGTGATTGTCGCTGTGTGTTAGTAACTCACTCTCTGTGTGATTGTCGCTGTGTGTCAGTAACCCACTCTCTGCCTGTGTGATTGTCGCTGTGTGTCAGTAACCCACTCTCTGCCTGTGTGATTGTCGCTGTGTGTTAGTAAACCACTCTCTGCCTGTGTGGTTGTCGCTGTGTGTTAGAAACTCACTCTCTGCGTGATTGTCGCTGTGTGTCAGTAACCCACTCTCTGCCTGTGTGATTGTCGCTGTGTGTCAGTAACCCACTCTCTGCCTGTGTGATTGTCGCTGTGTGTTAGTAACCCAATCTCTGCCTGTGTGATTGTCGCTGTGTGTCAGTAACCCACTCTCTGCCTGTGTGATTGTCGCTGTGTGTTAGTAACCCACTCTCTGTGTGATTGTCACTGTGTGTTAGTAACACACTCTCTGTGTGATTGTCACTGTGTGTCAGTAACCCACGCTCTGTGTGATTGTCGCTGTGTGTTAGTAACCCACTCTCTGTGTGATTGTCGCTGTGTGTTAGTAACCCACTCTCTGCCTGTGTGATTGTCGCTGTGTCTTAGTAACCCACTCTCTGCCTGTGTGATTGTCGCTGTGTGTTAGTAACCCACTCTCTGCCTGTGTGATTGTCGCTGTGTGTTAGTAACCCACTCTCTGTGTGATTGTCGCTGTGTGTTAGTACCCACTCTCTGCCTGTGTGATTGTCGCTGTGTGTCAGTAACCCACTCTCTGCCTGTGTGATTGTCGCTGTGTTTTAGTAACCCACTCTCTGCCTGTGTGATTGTCGCTGTGTGTTGGTAACCCACTCTCTGTGTGATTGTCGCTGTATTTTAGTAACCCACTCTCTGTGTGTTCGTAACCCACTCTCTGTGTGATTGTCGCTGTGCGTCAGTAACCCACGCTCTGTGTGATTGTCGCTGTGTGTCAGTAACCCACTCACTGTGTGATTGTTGCTGTGTGTTAGTAACCCACTCTCTGTGTGATTGTCGCTGTGTGTTCGTAACCGACTCTCTGTGTGATTGTCGCTGTGTGTTAGTACCCACTCTCTGCCTGTTTGATTGTCGCTGTGTGTCAGTAACCCACTCTCTGCCTGTGTGATTGTCGCTGTGTTTTAGTAACCCACTCTCTGCCTGTGTGATTGTCGCTGTGTGTTAGTAACCCACTCTCTGTGTGTTAGTAACCCACTCTCTGTGTGATTGTCGCTGTGTGTCAGTAACCCACGCTCTGTGTGATTGTCGCTGTGTGTCAGTAACCCACTCACTGTGTGATGGTTGCTGTGTGTTAGTAACCCACTCTCTGCCTGTGTGATTGTCGCTGTGTGTTAGTCACCCACTCTCTGCCTGTGTGATTGTCGCTGTGTGTTAGTAACCCAGTCTCTGCCTGTGTGGTTGTCGCTGTGTGTAAGAAACTCACTCTCTGTGTGATTGTCGCTGTGTGTCAGTAACCCACTCTCTGCCTGTGTGATTGTCGCTGTGTGTTGGTAACCCAATCTCTGCCTGTGTGATTGTCGCTGTGTGTTAGTAACCCAGTCTCTGCCTGTGTGGTTGTCGCTGTGTGTTAGTAACTCACTCACTGTGTGATTGTCGCTGTGTGTCAGTAACCCACTCTCTGCCTGTGTGATTGTCGCTGTGTGTTAGTAACTCACTCACTGTGTGATTGTCGCTGTGTGTCAGTAACCCACTCTCTGCCTGTGTGATTGTCGCTGTGTGTTAGTAACCCACTCTCTGTGTGATTGTCGCTGTGTGTTAGTAACCCACTCTCTGTGTGATTGTCGCTGTGTGTCAGTAACCCACTCTCTGTGTGATTGTTGCTGTGTGTTAGTAACTCACTCTCTGCCTGTGTGATTGTCGCTGTGTGTCAGTAACCCACTCTCTGTGTGATTGTCGCTGTGTGTTAGTAACCCACTCTCTGCCTGTGTGATTGTCGCTGTGTGTTAGTAACTCACTCACTGTGTGATTGTCGCTGTGTGTCAGTAACCCACTCTCTGCCTGTGTGATTGTCGCTGTGTGTCAGTAACCCACTCTCTGCCTGTGTGATTGTCGCTGTGTGTCAGTAACCCACTCTCTGTGTGATTGTCGCTGTGTGTTAGTAACCCACTCTCTGCCTGTGTGATTGTCGCTGTGTTTTAGCAACTCACTCTCTGTGTGATTGTCGCTGTGTGTCAGTAACCCACTCTCTGCCTGTGTGATTGTCGCTGAGTGTCAGTAACCCACTCTCTGCCTGTGTGATTGTCGCTGTGTGTTAGTAACCCACTCTCTGCCTGTGTGATTGTCGCTGTGTGTTAGAAACTCACTCTCTGTGTGATTGTCGCTGTGTGTCAGTAACCCACTCTCTGCCTGTGTGATTGTCGCTGTGTGTCAGTAACCCACTCTCTGCCTGTGTGATTGTCGCTGTGTGTTAGTAACCCAATCTCTGCCTGTGTGATTGTCGCTGTGTGTCAGTAACCCACTCTCTGCCTGTGTGATTGTCGCTGTGTGTTAGTAACCCAGTCTCTGCCTGTGTGGTTGTTGCTGTGTGTTAGTAACTCACTCACTGTGTGATTGTCGCTGTGTGTCAGTAACCCACGCTCTGTGTGATTGTCGCTGTGTGTTAGTAACCCACTCTCTGTGTGATTGTCGCTGTGTGTTAGTAACCCACTCTCTGCCTGTGTGACTGTCACTGTGTGTCAGTAACCCACTCTCTGCCTGTGTGATTTTCGCTGTGTCTTAGTAACCCACTCTCTGCCTGTGTGATTGTCGCTGTGTGTTAGTAACCGACTCTCTGTGTGATTGTCGCTGTGTGTTAGTACCCACTCTCTGCCTGTGTGATTGTCGCTGTGTGTCAGTAACCCACTCTATGCCTGTGTGATTGTCGCTGTGTTTTAGTAACCCACTCTCTGCCTGTGTGATTGTCGCTGTGTGTCAGTAACCCACTCTCTGCCTGTGTGATTGTCGCTGTGTGTTAGTAACCCAATCTCTGCCTGTGTGATTGTCGCTGTGTGTCAGTAACCCACTCTCTGCCTGTGTGATTGTCGCTGTGTGTTAGTAACTCACTCTCTGTGTGATTGTCGCTGTGTGTCAGTAACCCACTCTCTGCCTGTGTGATTGTCGTTGTGTGTTAGTCACCCACTCTCTGCCTGTGTGATTGTCGCTGTGTGTTAGTAACTCACTCACTGTGTGATTGTCGCTGTGTGTTAGTAACCCAGTCTCTGCCTGTGTGGTTGTTGCTGTGTGTTAGTAACTCACTCACTGTGTGATTGTCGCTGTGTGTTAGTAACCCACTCTCTGCCTGTGTGATTGTCGCTGTGTGTTAGTAACTCACTCACTGTGTGATTGTCGCTGTGTGTTAGTTTCCCACTCTCTGCCTGTGTGATTGTCGCTGTGTTTTAGTAACCCATTCTCTGCCTGTGTGATTGTCGCTGTGTGTCAGTAACCCACTCTCTGCCAGTGTGATTGTCGCTGTGTGTTAGTAACCCACTCACTGTGTGATTGTCACTGTGTGTTAGTAACACACTCTCTGCCTGTGTGATTGTCGCTGTGTGTTAGTAACCGACTCTCTGTGTGATTGTCGCTGTGTGTTAGTACCCACTCTCTGCCTGTGTGATTGTCGCTGTGTGTCAGTAACCCACTCTCTGCCTGTGTGATTGTCGCTGTGTTTTAGTAACCCACTCTCTGCCTGTGTGATTGTCGCTGTGTGTTAGTAACCCACTCTGTGTGATTGTCGCTGTATTTTAGTAACCCACTCTCTGTGTGTTCGTAACCCACTCTCTGTGTGATTGTCGCTGTGTGTCAGTAACCCACGCTCTGTGTGATTGTCGCTGTGTGTCAGTAACCCACTCACTGTGTGATTGTTGCTGTGTGTTAGTAACCCACTCTCTGTGTGATTGTCGCTGTGTGTTAGTAACCGACTCTCTGTGTGATTGTCGCTGTGTGTTAGTACCCACTCTCTGCCTGTTTGATTGTCGCTGTGTGTCAGTAACCCACTCTCTGCCTGTGTGATTGTCGCTGTGTTTTAGTAACCCACTCTCTGCCTGTGTGATTGTCGCTGTGTGTTAGTAACCTACTCTCTGTGTGATTGTCGCTGTGTGTTAGTAACCCACTCTCTGTGTGTTAGTAACCCACTCACTGTGTGATTGTCGCTGTGTGTCAGTAACCCACGCTCTGTGTGATTGTCGCTGTGTGTCAGTAACCCACTCACTGTGTGATTGTTGCTGTGTGTTAGTAACCCACTCTCTGCCTGTGTGATTGTCGCTGTGTGTTAGTCACCCACTCTCTGCCTGTGTGATTGTCGCTGTGTGTTAGTCACCCACTCTCTGCCTGTGTGATTGTCGCTGTGTGTTAGTAACCCACTCTCTGCCTGTGTGATTGTCGCTGTGTGTTAGTAACTCACTCTCTGTGTGATTGTCGCTGTGTGTCAGTAACCCACTCTCTGCCTGTGTGATTGTCGCTGTGTGTTAGTCACCCACTCTCTGCCTGTGTGATTGTCGCGGTGTGTTAGTAACCCAGTCTCTGCCTGTGTGGTTGTCGCTGTGTGTTGGTTACTCACTCACTGTGTGATTGTCGCTGTGTGTTAGTAACCCACTCTCTGCCTGTGTGATTGTCGCTGTGTGTTAGTAACTCACTCACTGTGTGATTGTCGCTGTGTGTCAGTAACCCACTCTCTGCCTGTGTGATTGTCGCTGTGTGTTAGTAACTCACTCACTGTGTGATTGTCGCTGTGTGTTAGTAACCCACTCTCTGCCTGTGTGATTGTCGCTGTGTTTTAGTAACCCACTCTCTGCCTGTGTGATTGTCGCTGTGTGTCAGTAACCCACTCTCTGCCTGTGTGATTGTCGCTGTGTGTTAGTAACCCACTCTCTGTGTGATTGTCGCTGTGTGTTAGTAACCCACTCTCTGTGTGATTGTCGCTGTGTGTCAGTAACCCACTCTCTGCCTGTGTGGTTGTCGCTGTGTGTCAGTAACCCACTCTCTGTGTGATTGTCGCTGTTTGTTAGTAACCCACTCTCTGCCTGTGTGATTGTCGCTGTGTGTTAGTAACCCACTCTCTGTGTGATTGTCGCTGTGTGTCAGTAACCCACTCTCTGCCTGTGTGATTGTCGCTGTGTGTTAGTAACTCACTCTCTGCCTGTGTGCTTGTAGCTGTGTGTCAGTAACCCACTCTCTGCCTGTGTGATTGTTGCTGTGTGTTCGTAACCCACTCTCTGTCTGTGTGATTGTTGCTGTGTGTCAGTAACCCACTGTCTGCCTGTGTGATTGTCGCTGTGTGTTAGTAACCCACTCTCTGTGTGATTGTCGCTGTGTGTCTGTAACCCACTCTCTGCCTGTGTGATTGTTGCTGTGTGTTAGTAACTCACTCACTGTGTGATTGTCGCTGTGTGTTAGTAACCCACTCTCTGTGTGATTGTCGCTGTGTGTCAGTAACCCACTCTCTGCCTGTGTGATTGTCGCTGTGTGTCAGTAACCCACTCTCTGTCTGTGTGATTGTCGCTGTGTGTCAGTAACTCACTCTCTGCCTGTGTGATTGTCGCTGTGTGGCAGTAACCCATTCTCTGCCTGTGTGATTGTCGCTGTGTGTCAGTAACCCACTCTCTGCCTGTGTGAATGTCGCTGTGTGTTAGTAACCCACTCTCTGCCTGTGTGACTGTCACTGTGTGTCAGTAACCCACTCTCTGCCTGTGTGATTGTCGCTGTGTCTTCGTAACCCACTCTCTGCCTGTGTGATTGTCGCTGTGTGTTAGTAACCCACTCTCTGTATGATTGTCGCTGTGTGTTAGTAACCCACTCTCTGTGTGAGTGTCGCTGTGTGTTAGTAACCCACTCTCTGCCTGTGTGATTGTCGCTGTGTGTTAGTAACCCACTCTCTGTGTGATTGTCGCTGTATTTTAGTACCCACTCTCTGCCTGTTTGATTGTCGCTGTGTGTCAGTAACCCACTCTCTGCCTGTGTGATTGTCGCTGTGTTTTAGTAACCCACTCTCTGCCTGTGTGATTGTCGCTGTGTGTTAGTAACCTACTCTCTGTGTGATTGTCGCTGTGTGTTAGTAACCCACTCTCTGTGTGTTAGTAACCCACGCTCTGTGTGATTGTCGCTGTGTGTCAGTAACCCACTCACTGTGTGATTGTTGCTGTGTGTTAGTAACCCACTCTCTGCCTGTGTGATTGTCGCTGTGTGTTAGTCACCCACTCTCTGCCTGTGTGATTGTCGCTGTGTGTTAGTAACCCAGTCTCTGCCTGTGTGGTTGTCGCTGTGTGTTAGAAACTCACTCTCTGTGTGATTGTCGCTGTGTGTCAGTAACCCACTCTCTGCCTGTGTGATTGTCGCTGTGTGTTGGTAACCCAATCTCTGCCTGTGTGATTGTCGCTGTGTGTCAGTAACCCACTCTCTGCCTGTGTGATTGTCGCTGTGTGTTAGTAACTCACTCTCTGTGTGATTGTCGCTGTGTGTCAGTAACCCACTCTCTGCCTGTGTGATTGTCGCTGTGTGTTAGTCACCCACTCTCTGCCTGTGTGATTGTCGCTGTGTGTTAGTAACCCAGTCTCTGCCTGTGGGTTGTCGCTGTGTGTTAGTAACTCACTCACTGTGTGATTGTCGTTGTGTGTCAGTAACCCACTCTCTGCCTGTGTGATTGTCGCTGTGTGTTAGTAACTCACTCACTGTGTGATTGTCGCTGTGTGTCAGTAACCCACTCTCTGCCTGTGTGATTGTCGCTGTGTGTTAGTAACCCACTCTCTGTGTGATTGTCGCTGTGTGTTAGTAACCCACTCTCTGTGTGATTGTCGCTGTGTGTCAGTAACCCACTCTCTGTGTGATTGTTGCTGTGTGTTAGTAACTCACTCTCTGCCTGTTAGTAACTCACTCTCTGCCTGTGTGATTGTCGCTGTGTGTCAGTAACCCACTCTCTGTGTGATTGTCGCTGTGTGTTAGTAACCCACTCTCTGCCTGTGTGATTGTCGCTGTGTGTTAGTAACTCACTCACTGTGTGATTGTCGCTGTGTGTCAGTAACCCACTCTCTGCCTGTGTGATTGTCGCTGTGTGTCAGTAACCCACTCTCTGCCTGTGTGATTGTCGCTGTGTGTCAGTAACCCACTCTCTGTGTGATTGTCGCTGTGTGTTAGTAACCCACTCTCTGCCTGTGTGATTGTCGCTGTGTTTAGTAACTCACTCTCTGTGTGATTGTCGCTGTGTGTCAGTAACCCACTCTCTGCCTGTGTGATTGTCGCTGTGTGTCAGTAACCCACTCTCTGCCTGTGTGATTGTCGCTGTGTGTTAGTCACCCACTCTCTGCCTGTGTGATTGTCGCTGTGTGTTAGTAACTCACTCACTGTGTGATTGTCGCTGTGTGTTAGTAACCCAGTCTCTGCCTGTGTGGTTGTTGCTGTGTGTTAGTAACTCACTCACTGTGTGATTGTTGCTGTGTGTTAGTAACCCACTCTCTGCCTGTGTGATTGTCGTGTGTGTTAGTAACTCACTCACTGTGTGATTGTCGCTGTGTGTTAGTTTCCCACTCTCTGCCTTTGTGATTGTCGCTGTGTTTTAGTAACCCATTCTCTGCCTGTGTGATTGTCGCTGTGTGTCAGTAACCCACTCTCTGCCAGTGTGATTGTCGCTGTGTGTTAGTAACCCACTCTCTGTGTGATTGTCACTGTGTGTTAGTAACACACTCTCTGTGTGATTGTCACTGTGTGTCAGTAACCCACGCTCTGTGAGATTGTCGCTGTGTGTTAGTAACCCACTCTCTGTGTGATTGTCGCTGTGTGTTAGTAACCCACTCTCTGCCTGTGTGACTGTCACTGTGTGTCAGTAACCCACTCTCTGCCTGTGTGATTGTCGCTGTGTCTTAGTAACCCACTCTCTGCCTGTGTGATTGTCGCTGTGTGTTAGTAACCGACTCTCTGTGTGATTGTCGCTGTGTGTTAGTACCCACTCTCTGCCTGTGTGATTGTCGCTGTGTGTCAGTAACCCACTCTCTGCCTGTGTGATTGTCGCTGTGTTTTAGTAACCCACTCTCTGCCTGTGTGATTGTCGCTGTGTGTTAGTAACCCACTCTCTGTGTGATTGTCGCTGTATTTTAGTAACCCACTCTCTGTGTGTTCGTAACCCACTCTCTGTGTGATTGTCGCTGTGTGTCAGTAACCCACGCTCTGTGTGATTGTCGCTGTGTGTCAGTAACCCACTCACTGTGTGATTGTTGCTGTGTGTTAGTAACCCACTCTCTGTGTGATTGTCGCTGTGTGTTAGTACCCACTCTCTGCCTGTTTGATTGTCGCTGTGTGTCAGTAACCCACTCTCTGCCTGTGTGATTGTCGCTGTGTTTTAGTAACCCACTCTCTGCCTGTGTGATTGTCGCTGTGTGTTATTAACCTACTCTCTGTGTGATTGTCGCTGTGTGTTAGTAACCCACTCTCTGTGTGTTAGTAACCCACTCTCTGTGTGATTGTCGCTGTGTGTCAGTAACCCACGCTCTGTGTGATTGTCGCTGTGTGTCAGTAACCCACTCACTGTGTGATTGTTGCTGTGTGTTAGTAACCCACTCTCTGCCTGTGTGATTGTCGCTGTGTGTTAGTCACCCACTCTCTGCCTGTGTGATTGTCGCTGTGTGTTAGTAACCCACTCTCTGCCTGTGTGATTGTCGCTGTGTGTTAGTAACTCACTCACTGTGTGATTGTCGCTGTGTGTCAGTAACCCACTCTCTGCCTGTGTGATTGTCGCTGTGTGTTAGTCACCCACTCTCTGCCTGTGTGATTGTCGCGGTGTGTTAGTAACCCAGTCTCTGCCTGTGTGGTTGTCGCTGTGTGTTAGTTACTCACTCACTGTGTGATTGTCGCTGTGTGTTAGTAACCCACTCTCTGCCTGTGTGATTGTCGCTGTGTGTTAGTAACTCACTCACTGTGTGATTGTCGCTGTGTGTCAGTAACCCACTCTCTGCCTGTGTGATTGTCGCTGTGTGTTAGTAACTCACTCACTGTGTGATTGTCGCTGTGTGTTAGTAACCCACTCTCTGCCTGTGTGATTGTCGCTGTGTTTTAGTAACCCACTCTCTGCCTGTGTGATTGTCGCTGTGTGTCAGTAACCCACTCTCTGCCTGTGTGATTGTCGCTGTGTGTTAGTAACCCACTCTCTGTGTGATTGTCGCTGTGTGTCAGTAACCCACTCTCTGCCTGTGTGGTTGTCGCTGTGTGTCAGTAACCCACTCTCTGTGTGATTGTCGCTGTTTGTTAGTAACCCACTCTCTGCCTGTGTGATTGTCGCTGTGTGTTAGTAACTCACTCTCTGCCTGTGTGATTGTAGCTGTGTGTCAGTAACCCACTCTCTGCCTGTGTGATTGTTGCTGTGTGTTAGTAACCCACTCTCTGTCTGTGTGATTGTTGCTGTGTGTCAGTAACCCACTGTCTGCCTGTGTGATTGTCGCTGTGTGTTAGTAACCCACTCTCTGTGTGATTGTCGCTGTGTGTCTGTAACCCACTCTCTGCCTGTGTGATTGTCGCTGTGTGGCAGTAACCCATTCTCTGCCTGTGTGATTGTCGCTGTGTGTCAGTAACCCACTCTCTGTCTGTGGATTGTCGCTGTGTGTTAGTAACCCACTCTCTGCCTGTGTGATTGTCGCTGTGTGTCAGTAACCCACTCTCTGCCTGTGTGATTGTCGCTGCGTGTTAGTAACCCACTCTCTGCCAGTGTGATTGTCGCTGTGTGTTAGTAACCCACTCTCTGTGTGATTGTCACTGTGTGTTAGTAACACACTCTCTGTGTGATTGTCACTGTGTGTCAGTAACCCACGCTCTGTGTGATTGTCGCTGTGTGTTAGTAACCCACTCTCTGTGTGATTGTCGCTGTGTGTTAGTAAACCACTCTCTGCCTGTGTGATTGTCGCTGTGTCTTAGTAACCCACTCTCTGCCTGTGTGATTGTCGCTGTGTGTTAGTAACCCACTCTCTGCCTGTGTGATTGTCGCTGTGTGTTAGTAACCCACTCTCTGTGTGATTGTCGCTGTGTGTTAGTACCCACTCTCTGCCTGTGTGATTGTCGCTGTGTGTCAGTAACCCACTCTCTGCCTGTGTGATTGTCGCTGTGTTTTAGTAACCCACTCTCTGCCTGTGTGATTGTCGCTGTGTGTTGGTAACCCACTCTCTGTGTGATTGTCGCTGTATTTTAGTAACCCACTCTCTGTGTGTTCGTAACCCACTCTCTGTGTGATTGTCGCTGTGCGTCAGTAACCCACGCTCTGTGTGATTGTCGCTGTGTGTCAGTAACCCACTCACTGTGTGATTGTTGCTGTGTGTTAGTAACCCACTCTCTGTGTGATTGTCGCTGTGTGTTCGTAACCGACTCTCTGTGTGATTGTCGCTGTGTGTTAGTACCCACTCTCTGCCTGTTTGATTGTCGCTGTGTGTCAGTAACCCACTCTCTGCCTGTGTGATTGTCGCTGTGTTTTAGTAACCCACTCTCTGCCTGTGTGATTGTCGCTGTGTGTTAGTAACCCACTCTCTGTGTGTTAGTAACCCACTCTCTGTGTGATTGTCGCTGTGTGTCAGTAACCCACGCTCTGTGTGATTGTCGCTGTGTGTCAGTAACCCACTCACTGTGTGATTGTTGCTGTGTGTTAGTAACCCACTCTCTGCCTGTGTGATTGTCGCTGTGTGTTAGTCACCCACTCTCTGCCTGTGTGATTGTCGCTGTGTGTTAGTAACCCAGTCTCTGCCTGTGTGGTTGTCGCTGTGTGTAAGAAACTCACTCTCTGTGTGATTGTCGCTGTGTGTCAGTAACCCACTCTCTGCCTGTGTGATTGTCGCTGTGTGTTGGTAACCCAATCTCTGCCTGTGTGATTGTCGCTGTGTGTTAGTAACCCAGTCTCTGCCTGTGTGGTTGTCGCTGTGTGTTAGTAACTCACTCACTGTGTGATTGTCGCTGTGTGTCAGTAACCCACTCTCTGCCTGTGTGATTGTCGCTGTGTGTTAGTAACTCACTCACTGTGTGATTGTCGCTGTGTGTCAGTAACCCACTCTCTGCCTGTGTGATTGTCGCTGTGTGTTAGTAACCCACTCTCTGTGTGATTGTCGCTGTGTGTTAGTAACCCACTCTCTGTGTGATTGTCGCTGTGTGTCAGTAACCCACTCTCTGTGTGATTGTTGCTGTGTGTTAGTAACTCACTCTCTGCCTGTTAGTAACTCACTCTCTGCCTGTGTGATTGTCGCTGTGTGTCAGTAACCCACTCTCTGTGTGATTGTCGCTGTGTGTTAGTAACCCACTCTCTGCCTGTGTGATTGTCGCTGTGTGTTAGTAACTCACTCACTGTGTGATTGTCGCTGTGTGTCAGTAACCACTCTCTGCCTGTGTGATTGTCGCTGTGTTTTAGTAACCCACTCTCTGCCTGTGTGATTGTCGCTGTGTGTTAGTAACCTACTCTCTGTGTGATTGTCGCTGTGTGTTAGTAACCCACTCTCTGTGTGTTAGTAACCCACGCTCTGTGTGATTGTCGCTGTGTGTCAGTAACCCACTCACTGTGTGATTGTTGCTGTGTGTTAGTAACCCACTCTCTGCCTGTGTGATTGTCGCTGTGTGTTAGTCACCCACTCTCTGCCTGTGTGATTGTCGCTGTGTGTTAGTAACCCAGTCTCTGCCTGTGTGGTTGTCGCTGTGTGTTAGAAACTCACTCTCTGTGTGATTGTCGCTGTGTGTCAGTAACCCACTCTCTGCCTGTGTGATTGTCGCTGTGTGTTGGTAACCCAATCTCTGCCTGTGTGATTGTCGCTGTGTGTCAGTAACCCACTCTCTGCCTGTGTGATTGTCGCTGTGTGTTAGTCACCCACTCTCTGCCTGTGTGATTGTCGCTGTGTGTTAGTAACCCAGTCTCTGCCTGTGTGGTTGTCGCTGTGTGTTAGTAACTCACTCACTGTGTGATTGTCGCTGTGTGTCAGTAACCCACTCTCTGCCTGTGTGATTGTCGCTGTGTGTTAGTAACTCACTCACTGTGTGATTGTCGCTGTGTGTCAGTAACCCACTCTCTGCCTGTGTGATTGTCGCTGTGTGTTAGTAACCCACTCTCTGTGTGATTGTCGCTGTGTGTTAGTAACCCACTCTCTGTGTGATTGTCGCTGTGTGTCAGTAACCCACTCTCTGTGTGATTGTTGCTGTGTGTTAGTAACTCACTCTCTGCCTGTTAGTAACTCACTCTCTGCCTGTGTGATTGTCGCTGTGTGTCAGTAACCCACTCTCTGTGTGATTGTCGCTGTGTGTTAGTAACCCACTCTCTGCCTGTGTGATTGTCGCTGTGTGTTAGTAACTCACTCACTGTGGATTGTCGCTGTGTGTCAGTAACCCACTCTCTGCCTGTGTGATTGTCGCTGTGTGTCAGTAACCCACTCTCTGCCTGTGTGATTGTCGCTGTGTGTCAGTAACCCACTCTCTGTGTGATTGTCGCTGTGTGTTAGTAACCCACTCTCTGCTGTGTGATTGTCGCTGTGTTTTAGTAACTCACTCTCTGTGTGATTGTCGCTGTGTGTCAGTAACCCACTCTCTGCCTGTGTGATTGTCGCTGTGTGTCAGTAAACCCACTCTCTGCCTGTGTGATTGTCGCTGTGTGTTAGTCACCCACTCTCTGCCTGTGTGATTGTCGCTGTGTGTTAGTAACTCACTCACTGTGTGATTGTCGCTGTGTGTTAGTAACCCAGTCTCTGCCTGTGTGGTTGTTGCTGTGTGTTAGTAACTCACTCACTGTGTGATTGTTGCTGTGTGTTAGTAACCCACTCTCTGCCTGTGTGATTGTCGCTGTGTGTTAGTAACTCACTCACTGTGTGATTGTCGCTGTGTGTTAGTTTCCCACTCTCTGCCTTTGTGATTGTCGCTGTGTTTTAGTAACCCATTCTCTGCCTGTGTGATTGTCGCTGTGTGTCAGTAACCCACTCTCTGCCAGTGTGATTGTCGCTGTGTGTTAGTAACCCACTCTCTGTGTGATTGTCACTGTGTGTTAGTAACACACTCTCTGTGTGATTGTCACTGTGTGTCAGTAACCCACGCTCTGTGAGATTGTCGCTGTGTGTTAGTAACCCACTCTCTGTGTGATTGTCGCTGTGGTTAGTAACCCACTCTCTGCCTGTGTGACTGTCACTGTGTGTCAGTAACCCACTCTCTGCCTGTGTGATTGTCGCTGTGTCTTAGTAACCCACTCTCTGCCTGTGTGATTGTCGCTGTGTGTTAGTAACCGACTCTCTGTGTGATTGTCGCTGTGTGTTAGTACCCACTCTCTGCCTGTGTGATTGTCGCTGTGTGTCAGTAACCCACTCTCTGCCTGTGTGATTGTCGCTGTGTTTTAGTAACCCACTCTCTGCTGTGTGATTGTCGCTGTGTGTTCGTAACCCACTCTCTGTGTGATTGTCGCTGTAATTTTAGTAACCCACTCTCTGTGTGTTCGTAACCCACTCTCTGTGTGATTGTCGCTGTGTGTCAGTAACCCACGCTCTGTGT
This sequence comes from Squalus acanthias, assembly GCA_030390025.1. NCBI lineage: Eukaryota > Metazoa > Chordata > Chondrichthyes > Squaliformes > Squalidae > Squalus > Squalus acanthias. The sequence continues at coordinate 284,047 of JASTWF010000585.1, forward strand.
ATTGTCGCTGTGTGTCAGTAACCCACTCACTGTGTGATTGTTGCTGTGTGTTAGTAACCCACTCTCTGTGTGATTGTCGCTGTGTGTTAGTAGCCGACTCTCTGTGTGATTGTCGCTGTGTGTTAGTACCCACTCTCTGCCTGTTTTGATTGTCGCTGTGTGTCAGTAACCCACTCTCTGCCTGTGTGATTGTCGCTGTGTTTTAGTAACCCACTCTCTGCCTGTGTGATTGTCGCTGTGTGTTATTAACCTACTCTCTGTGTGATTGTCGCTGTGTGTTAGTAACCCACTCTCTGTGTGTTAGTAACCCACTCTCTGTGTGATTGTCGCTGTGTGTCAGTAACCCACGCTCTGTGTGATTGTCGCTGTGTGTCAGTAACCCACTCACTGTGTGATTGTTGCTGTGTGTTAGTAACCCACTCTCTGCCTGTGTGATTGTCGCTGTGTGTTAGTCACCCACTCTCTGCCTGTGTGATTGTCGCTGTGTGTTAGTAACCCACTCTCTGCCTGTGTGATTGTCGCTGTGTGTTAGTAACTCACTCTCTGTGTGATTGTCGCTGTGTGTCAGTAACCCACTCTCTGCCTGTGTGATTGTCGCTGTGTGTTAGTCACCCACTCTCTGCCTGTGTGATTGTCGCGGTGTGTAGTAACCCAGTCTCTGCCTGTGTGGTTGTCGCTGTGTGTTAGTTACTCACTCACTGTGTGATTGTCGCTGTGTGTTAGTAACCCACTCTCTGCCTGTGTGATTGTCGCTGTGTGTTAGTAACTCACTCACTGTGTGATTGTCGCTGTGTGTCAGTAACCCACTCTCTGCCTGTGTGATTGTCGCTGTGTGTTAGTAACTCACTCACTGTGTGATTGTCGCTGTGTGTTAGTAACCCACTCTCTGCCTGTGTGATTGTCGCTGTGTTTTAGTAACCCACTCTCTGCCTGTGTGATTGTCGCTGTGTGTCAGTAACCCACTCTCTGCCTGTGTGATTGTCGCTGTGTGTTAGTAACCCACTCTCTGTGTGATTGTCGCTGTGTGTTAGTAACCCACTCTCTGTGTGATTGTCGCTGTGTGTCAGTAACCCACTCTCTGCCTGTGTGGTTGTCGCTGTGTGTCAGTAACCCACTCTCTGTGTGATTGTCGCTGTTTGTTAGTAACCCACTCTCTGCCTGTGTGATTGTCGCTGTGTGTTAGTAACTCACTCTCTGCCTGTGTGATTGTAGCTGTGTGTCAGTAACCCACTCTCTGCCTGTGTGATTGTTGCTGTGTGTTAGTAACCCACTCTCTGTCTGTGTGATTGTTGCTGTGTGTCAGTAACCCACTGTCTGCCTGTGTGATTGTCGCTGTGTGTTAGTAACCCACTCTCTGTGTGATTGTCGCTGTGTGTCTGTAACCCACTCTCTGCCTGTGTGATTGTCGCTGTGTGGCAGTAACCCATTCTCTGCCTGTGTGATTGTCGCTGTGTGTCAGTAACCCACTCTCTGTCTGTGTGATTGTCGCTGTGTGTTAGTAACCCACTCTCTGCCTGTGTGATTGTCGCTGTGTGTCAGTAACCCACTCCCTGCCTGTGTGATTGTCGCTGTGTGTTAGTAACCCACTCTCTGCCAGTGTGATTGTCGCTGTGTGTTAGTAACCCACTCTCTGTGTGATTGTCACTGTGTGTTAGTAACACACTCTCTGTGTGATTGTCACTGGTGTGTCAGTAACCCACGCTCTGTGTGATTGTCGCTGTGTGTTAGTAACCCACTCTCTGTGTGATTGTCGCTGTGTGTTAGTAACCCACTCTCTGCCTGTGTGATTGTCGCTGTGTCTTAGTAACCCACTCTCTGCCTGTGTGATTGTCGCTGTGTGTTAGTAACCCACTCTCTGCCTGTGTGATTGTCGCTGTGTGTTAGTAACCCACTCTCTGTGTGATTGTCGCTGTGTGTTAGTACCCACTCTCTGCCTGTGTGATTGTCGCTGTGTGTCAGTAACCCACTCTCTGCCTGTGTGATTGTCGCTGTGTTTTTAGTAACCCACTCTCTGCCTGTGTGATTGTCGCTGTGTGTTGGTAACCCACTCTCTGTGTGATTGTCGCTGTATTTTAGTAACCCACTCTCTGTGTGTTCGTAACCCACTCTCTGTGTGATTGTCGCTGTGCGTCAGTAACCCACGCTCTGTGTGATTGTCGCTGTGTGTCAGTAACCCACTCACTGTGTGATTGTTGCTGTGTGTTAGTAACCCACTCTCTGTGTGATTGTCGCTGTGTGTTCGTAACCGACTCTCTGTGTGATTGTCGCTGTGTGTTAGTACCCACTCTCTGCCTGTTTGATTGTCGCTGTGGTGTCAGTAACCCACTCTCTGCCTGTGTGATTGTCGCTGTGTTTTAGTAACCCACTCTCTGCCTGTGTGATTGTCGCTGTGTGTTAGTAACCCACTCTCTGTGTGTTAGTAACCCACTCTCTGTGTGATTGTCGCTGTGTGTCAGTAACCCACGCTCTGTGTGATTGTCGCTGTGTGTCAGTAACCCACTCACTGTGTGATTGTTGCTGTGTGTTAGTAACCCACTCTCTGCCTGTGTGATTGTCGCTGTGTGTTTAGTCACCCACTCTCTGCCTGTGTGATTGTCGCTGTGTGTTAGTAACCCAGTCTCTGCCTGTGTGGTTGTCGCTGTGTGTAAGAAACTCACTCTCTGTGTGATTGTCGCTGTGTGTCAGTAACCCACTCTCTGCCTGTGTGATTTCGCTGTGTGTTGGTAACCCAATCTCTGCCTGTGTGATTGTCGCTGTGTGTTAGTAACCCAGTCTCTGCCTGTGTGGTTGTCGCTGTGTGTTAGTAACTCACTCACTGTGTGATTGTCGCTGTTGTCAGTAACCCACTCTCTGCCTGTGTGATTGTCGCTGTGTGTTAGTAACTCACTCACTGTGTGATTGTCGCTGTGTGTCAGTAACCCACTCTCTGCCTGTGTGATTGTCGCTGTGTGTTAGTAACCCCACTCTCTGTGTGATTGTCGCTGTGTGTTAGTAACCCACTCTCTGTGTGATTGTCGCTGTGTGTCAGTAACCCACTCTCTGTGTGATTGTTGCTGTGTGTTAGTAACTCACTCTCTGCCTGTTAGTAACTCACTCTCTGCCTGTGTGATTGTCGCTGTGTGTCAGTAACCCACTCTCTGTGTGATTGTCGCTGTGTGTTAGTAACCCACTCTCTGCCTGTGTGATTGTCGCTGTGTGTTAGTAACTCACTCACTGTGTGATTGTCGCTGTGTGTCAGTAACCCACCTCTCTGCCTGTGTGATTGTCGCTGTGTGTCAGTAACCCACTCTCTGCCTGTGTGATTGTCGCTGTGTGTCAGTAACCCACTCTCTGTGTGATTGTCGCTGTGTGTTAGTAACCCACTCTCTGCCTGTGTGATTGTCGCTGTGTTTTAGCAACTCACTCTCTGTGTGATTGTCGCTGTGTGTCAGTAACCCACTCTCTGCCTGTGTGATTGTCGCTGAGTGTCAGTAACCCACTCTCTGCCTGTGTGATTGTCGCTGTGTGTTAGTAACCCACTCTCTGCCTGTGTGATTGTCGCTGTGTGTTAGAAACTCACTCTCTGTGTGATTGTCGCTGTGTGTCAGTAACCACTCTCTGCCTGTGTGATTGTCGCTGTGTGTCAGTAACCCACTCTCTGCCTGTGTGATTGTCGCTGTGTGTTAGTAACCCAATCTCTGCCTGTGTGATTGTCGCTGTGTGTCAGTAACCCACTCTCTGCTGTGTGATTGTCGCTGTGTGTTAGTAACCCAGTCTCTGCCTGTGTGGTTGTTGCTGTGTGTTAGTAACTCACTCACTGTGTGATTGTCGCTGTGTGTTAGTTTCCCACTCTCTGCCTGTGTGATTGTCGCTGTGTTTTAGTAACCCATTCTCTGCCTGTGTGATTGTCGCTGTGTGTCAGTAACCCACTCTCTGCCAGTGTGATTGTCGCTGTGTGTTAGTAACCTACTCTCTGTGTGATTGTCACTGTGTGTTTAGTAACACACTCTCTGTGTGATTGTCACTGTGTGTCAGTAACCCACGCTCTGTGTGATTGTCGCTGTGTGTTAGTAACCCACTCTCTGTGTGATTGTCGCTGTGTGTTAGTAACCCACTCTCTGCCTGTGTGACTGTCACTGTGTGTCAGTAACCCACTCTCTGCCTGTGTGATTTTCGCTGTGTCTTAGTAACCCACTCTCTGCCTGTGTGATTGTCGCTGTGTGTTAGTAACCGACTCTCTGTGTGATTGTCGCTGTGTGTTAGTACCCACTCTCTGCCTGTGTGATTGTCGCTGTGTGTCAGTAACCCACTCTCTGCCTGTGTGATTGTCGCTGTGTTTTAGTAACCCACTCTCTGCCTGTGTGATTGTCGCTGTGTGTCAGTAACCCACTCTCTGCCTGTGTGATTGTCGCTGTGTGTTAGTAACCCAATCTCTGCCTGTGTGATTGTCGCTGTGTGTCAGTAACCCACTCTCTGCCTGTGTGATTGTCGCTGTGTGTTAGTAACTCACTCTCTGTGTGATTGTCGCTGTGTGTCAGTAACCCACTCTCTGCCTGTGTGATTGTCGTTGTGTGTTAGTCACCCACTCTCTGCCTGTGTGATTGTCGCTGTGTGTTAGTAACTCACTCACTGTGTGATTGTCGCTGTGTGTTAGTAACCCAGTCTCTGCCTGTGTGGTTGTTGCTGTGTGTTAGTAACTCACTCACTGTGTGATTGTCGCTGTGTGTTAGTAACCCACTCTCTGCCTGTGTGATTGTCGCTGTGTGTTAGTAACTCACTCACTGTGTGATTGTCGCTGTGTGTTAGTTTCCCACTCTCTGCCTGTGTGATTGTCGCTGTGTTTTAGTAACCCATTCTCTGCCTGTGTGATTGTCGCTGTGTGTCAGTAACCCACTCTCTGCCAGTGTGATTGTCGCTGTGTGTTAGTAACCCACTCACTGTGTGATTGTCACTGTGTGTTAGTAACACACTCTCTGTGTGATTGTCACTGTGTGTCAGTAACCCACGCTCTGTGTGATTGTCGCTGTGTGTTAGTAACCCACTCTCTGTGTGATTGTCGCTGTGTGTTAGTAACCCACTCTCTGCTTGGTGTGACTGTCACTGTGTGTCAGTAACCCACTCTCTGCCTGTGTGACTGTCACTGTGTGTCAGTAACCCACTCTCTGCCTGTGTGATTGTCGCTGTGTCTTAGTAACCCACTCTCTGCATGTGTGATTGTCGCTGTGTGTTAGTAACCGACTCTCTGTGTGATTGTCGCTGTGTGTTAGTACCCACTCTCTGCCTGTGTGATTGTCGCTGTGTGTCAGTAACCCACTCTCTGCCTGTGTGATTGTCGCTGTGTTTTAGTAACCCACTCTCTGCCTGTGTGATTGTCGCTGTATTTTAGTAACCCACTCTCTGTGTGTTCGTAACCCACTCTCTGTGTGATTGTCGCTGTGTGTCAGTAACCCACGCTCTGTGTGATTGTCGCTGTGTGTCAGTAACCCACTCACTGTGTGATTGTTGCTGTGTGTTAGTAACCCCACTCTCTGTGTGATTGTCGCTGTGTGTTAGTAACCGACTCTCTGTGTGATTGTCGCTGTGTGTTAGTACCCACTCTCTGCCTGTTTTGATTGTCGCTGTGTGTCAGGTAACCCACTCTCTGCCTGTGTGATTGTCGCTGTGTTTTAGTAACCCACTCTCTGCCTGTGTGATTTGTCGCTGTGTGTTAGTAACCTACTCTCTGTGTGATTGTCGCTGTGTGTTAGTAACCCACTCACTGTGTGATTGTCGCTGTGTGTCAGTAACCCACGCTCTGTGTGATTGTCGCTGTGTGTCAGTAACCCACTCACTGTGTGATTGTTGCTGTGTGTTAGTAACCCACTCTCTGCCTGTGTGATTGTCGCTGTGTGTTAGTCACCCACTCTCTGCCTGTGTGATTGTCGGCTGTGTGTTAGTCACCCACTCTCTGCCTGTGTGATTGTCGCTGTGTGTTAGTAACCCACTCTCTGCCTGTGTGATTGTCGCTGTGTGTTAGTAACTCACTCTCTGTGTGATTGTCGCTGTGTGTCAGTAACCCACTCTCTGCCTGTGTGATTGTCGCTGTGTGTTAGTCACCCACTCTCTGCCTGTGTGATTGTCGCGGTGTGTTAGTAACCCAGTCTCTGCTGTGTGGTTGTCGCTGTGTGTTGGTTACTCACTCACTGTGTGATTGTCCGCTGTGTGTTAGTAACCCACTCTCTGCCTGTGTGATTGTCGCTGTGTGTTAGTAACTCACTCACTGTGTGATTGTCGCTGTGTGTCAGTAACCCACTCTCTGCCTGTGTGATTGTCGCTGTGTGTTAGTAACTCACTCACTGTGTGATTTGTCGCTGTGTGTTAGTAACCCACTCTCTGCCTGTGTGATTGTCGCTGTGTTTTAGTAACCCACTCTCTGCCTGTGTGATTGTCGCTGTGTGTGCAGTAACCCACTCTCTGCCTGTGTGATTGTCGCTGTGTGTTAGTAACCCACTCTCTGTGTGATTGTCGCTGTGTGTTAGTAACCCACTCTCTGTGTGATTGTCGCTGTGTGTCAGTAACCCACTCTCTGCCTGTGTGGTTGTCGCTGTGTGTCAGTAACCCACTCTCTGTGTGATTGTCGCTGTTTGTTAGTAACCCACTCTCTGCCTGTGTGATTGTCGCTGTGTGTTAGTAACCCACTCTCTGTGTGATTGTCGCTGTGTGTCAGTAACCCACTCTCTGCCTGTGTGATTGTCGCTGTGTGTTAGTAACTCACTCTCTGCCTGTGTGCTTGTAGCTGTGTGTCAGTAACCCACTCTCTGCCTGTGTGATTGTTGCTGTGTGTTCGTAACCCACTCTCTGTCGGTGGATTGTTGCTGTGTGTCAGTACCCCACTGTCTGCCTGTGTGATTGTCGCTGTGTGTTAGTAACCCACTCTCTGTGTGATTGTCGCTGTGTTCTGTAACCCCTCTCTGCCGTGTGATTGTTGCTGTGTGTTAGTAACTCACTCACTGTGTGATGTCGCTGTGTGTTAGTAACCCACTCTCTGTGTGATTGTCGCTGTGTGTCAGTAACCCACTCTCTGCCTGTGTGATTGTCGCTGTGTGTCAGTAACCCACTCTCTGTCTGTGTGATTGTCGCTGTGTGTCAGTAACTCACTCTCTGCCTGTGTGATTGTCGCTGTGTGGCAGTAACCCATTCTCTGCCTGTGTGATTGTCGCTGTGTGTCAGTAACCCACTCTCTGCCTGTGTGAATGTCGCTGTGTGTTAGTAACCCACTCTCTGCCTGTGTGACTGTCACTGTGTGTCAGTAACCCACTCTCTGCCTGTGTGATTGTCGCTGTGTCTTCGTAACCCACTCTCTGCCTGTGATTGTCGCTGTGTGTTAGTAACCCACTCTCTGTATGATTGTCGCTGTGTGTTAGTAACCCACGTCTCTGTGTGAGTGTCGCTGTGTGTTAATAACCCACTCTCTGCCTGGTGATTGTCGCTGTGTGTTAGTAACCCACTCTCTGTGTGATTGTCGCTGTATTTTAGTACCCACTCTCTGCCTGTTGATTGTCGCTGTGTGTCAGTAACCCACTCTCTGCTGTGTGATTGTCGCTGTGTTTTAGTAACCCACTCTCTGCCTGTGTGATTGTTGCTGTGTGTTAGTAACCCACTCTCTGCCTGTGTGATTGTCGCTGTGTGTTAGTCACCCACTCTCTGCCTGTGTGATTGTCGCTGTGTGTTAGTAACCCAGTCTCTGCCTGTGTGGTTGTCGCTGTGTGTTAGAAACTCACTCTCTGTGTGATTGTCGCTGTGTGTCAGTAACCCACTTCTGCCTGTGTGATTGTCGCTGTGTGTTGGTAACCCAATCTCTGCCTGTGTGATTGTCGCTGTGTGTCAGTAACCCACTCTCTGCCTGTGTGATTGTCGCTGTGTGTTAGTAACTCACTCTCTGTGTGATTGTCGCTGTGTGTCAGTAACCCACTCTCTCCCTGTGTGATTGTCGCTGTGTGTTAGTCACCCACTCTCTGCCTGTGTGATTGTCGCTGTGTGTTAGTAACCCAGTCTCTGCCTGTGTGGTTGTCGCTGTGTGTTAGTAACTCACTCACTGTGTGATTGTCGCTGTGTGTCAGTAACCCACTCTCTGCCTGTGTGATTGTCGCTGTGTGTTAGTAACTCACTCACTGTGTGATTGTCGCTGTGTGTCAGTAACCCACTCTCTGCCTGTGTGATTGTCGCTGTGTGTTAGTAACCCACTCTCTGTGTGATTGTCGCTGTGTGTTAGTAACCCACTCTCTGTGTGATTGTCGCTGTGTGTCAGTAACCCACTCTCTGTGTGATTGTTGCTGTGTGTTAGTAACTCACTCTCTGCCTGTTAGTACTCACTCTCTGCCTGTGTGATTGTCGCTGTGTGTCAGTAACCCACTCTCTGTGTATTGTCGCTGTGTGTTAGTAACCCACTCTCTGCCTGTGTGATTGGTCGCTGTGTGTTAGTAACTCACTCACTGTGTGATTGTCGCTGTGTGTCAGTAACCCACTCTCTGCCTGTGTGATTGTCGCTGTGTGTCAGTAACCCACTCTCTGCCTGTGTGATTGTCGCTGTGTGTCAGTAACCCACTCTCTGTGTGATTGTCGCTGTGTGTTAGTAACCACTCTCTGCCTGTGTGATTGTCGCTGTGTGTTAGTAACTCACTCACTGTGTGATTGTCGCTGTGTGTTAGTAACCCACTCTCTGCCTGTGTGATTGTCGCTGTGTGTTAGTAACTCACTCACTGTGTGATTGTCGCTGTGTGTAGTAACCCAGTCTCTGCCTGTGTGGTTGTTGCTGTGTGTTAGTAACTCACCTCACTTGTGATTGTTGCTGTGCGTTAGTAACCCACTCTCTGCCTGTGTGATTGTCGCTGTGTGTTAGTAACTCACTCACTGTGTGATTGTCGCTGTGTGTTTAGTTCCCACTCTCTGCCTTGGTGATTGTCTCTGTGTTTTAGTACCCATTCTCCTGCCTGTGTGATTGTCGCTGTGTTGTCAGTAACCCACTCTCTGCCAGTGTGATTGTCGCTGTGTGTAGTAACCCACTCTCTGTGTGATTGTCACTGTGTGTTAGTAACACACTCTCTGTGTGATTGTCACTGTGTGTCAGTAACCCACGCTCTGTGAGATTGTCGCTGTGTGTTAGTAACCCACTCTCTGTGTGATTGTCGCTGTGTGTTAGTAACCCACTCTCTGCCTGTGTGACTGTCACTGTGTGGTCAGTAACCCACTCTCTGCCTGTGTGATTGTCGCTGTGTGTTAGTAACCCACTCTCTGCCTGTGTGATTGTCGCTGTGTGTTAGTAACCGACTCTCTGTGTGATTGTCGCTGTGTGTTAGTACCCACTCTCTGCCTGTGTGATTGTCGCTGTGTGTCAGTAACCCACTCTCTGCCTGTGTGATTGTCGCTGTGTTTTAGTAACCCACTCTCTGCCTGTGTGATTGTCGCTGTGTGTTAGTAACCCACTCTCTGTGTGATTGTCGCTGTATTTTAGTAACCCACTCTCTGTGTGTTCGTAACCCACTCTCTGTGTGATTGTCGCTGTGTGTCAGTAACCCACGCTCTGTGTGATTGTCGCTGTGTGTCAGTAACCCACTCTCTGTGGTGATTGTCGCTGTGTGTCAGTAACCACTCACCTGTGTGATTGTCGCTGTTGTTAGTAACCCACTCTCTGTGTGATTGTCGCTGTGTGTTAGTAACCCACTCTCTGTGTGATTGTCGCTGTGTGTTAGTACCCACTCTCTGCCTGTTTGATTGTCGCTGTGTGTCAGTAACCCACTCTCTGCCTGTGTGATTGTCGCTGTGTTTTAGTAACCCACTCTCTGCCTGTGTGATTGTCGCTGTGTGTTAGTAACCCACTCTCTGTGTGATTGTCGCTGTGTGTTAGTAACCCACTCTCGTGTGTGAGTAACCCACTCTCTGTGTGATTGTCGCTGTGTGTGTCAGTAACCCACGCTCTGTGTGATTGTCGCTGTGTGTCAGTAACCCACTCACTGTGTGATTGTCGCTGTGTGTTAGTAACCCACTCTCTGCCTGTGTGATTGTCGCTGTGTGTTAGTCACCCACTCTCTGCCTGTGTGATTGTCGCTGTGTGTTAGTAACCCACTCTCTGCCTGTGTGATTGTCGCTGTGTGTTAGTAACCCACTCTGCTGTGTGATTGTCGCTGTGTGTTAGTAACTCACTCTCTGTGTGATTGTCGCTGTGTGTCAGTAACCCACTCTCTGCCTGTGTGATTGTCGCTGTGTGTTAGTAACCCACTCTCTGCCTGTGTGATTGTCGCTGTGTGTTAGTAACCCAGTCTCTCCTGTGTGGTTGTCGCTGGTGTTTGTTGTACTCACTCACTGTGTGATTGTCGCTGTGTGTTAGTAACCACTCTCTGCCTGTGTGATTGTCGCTGTGTGTTAGTAACTCACTCACTGTGTGATTGTCGCTGTGTGTCAGTAACCCACTCTCTGCCTGTGTGATTGTCGCTGTGTGTTAGTAACTCACTCTCTGTGTGATTGTCGCTGTGGTTAGTAACCCACTCTCTGCCTGTGTGATTGTCGCTGTGTTTAGTAACCCACTCTCTGCCTGTGTGATTGTCGCTGTGTGTCAGTAACCCACTCTCTGCCTGTGTGATTGTCGCTGTGTGTTAGTAACCCACTCTCTGTGTGATTGTCGCTGTGTGTTAGTAACCCACTCTCTGTGTGATTGTCGCTGTGTGTCAGTAACCCACTCTCTGCCTGTGTGATTGTCGCTGTGTGTCAGTACCCACTCTCGGTGTGATTGTCGCTGTTTGTTAGTAACCCACTCTCTGCCTGTGTGATTGTCGCTGTGTGTTAGTAACCACTCTCTGTGTGATTGTCGCTGTGTGTCAGTAACCCACTCTCTGCCTGTGTGACTGTCGCGGTGTGTTAGTAACTCACTCTCTGCCTGTGTGCGTGTAGCTGTGTGTCAGTAACCCACTCTCTGCCTGTGTGATTGTTTGCTGTGTGTTCGTAACCCACTCTCTGTCTGTGGGATTGATGCTGTGTGTCAGTAACCCACTGTCTGCCTGGGTGATTGTCGCTGTGTGTTAGTAACCCACTCTCTGTGTGATGGTCGCTGTGTGTCTGTAACCCACTCTCTGCCTGTGTGATTGTCGCTGTGTGTTAGTAACTCACTCTCTGTGTGATTGTCGCTGTGTGTTAGTAACCCACTCTCTGTGTGATTGTCGCTGTGTGTCAGTAACCCACTCTCTGCCTGTGTGATTGTCGCTGTGTGTTAGTAACCCACTCCTTCTGTGTGATTGTCGCTGTGTGTCAGTAACTCACTCTCTGCCTGTGTGATTGTCGCTGTGTGGCAGTAACCCACTCTCTGCCTGTGTGATTGTCGCTGTGTGTCAGTAACCCACTCTCTGCCTGTGTGATTGTCGCTGTGTGTTAGTAACCCACTCTCTGCCTGTGTGATTGTCGCTGTGTGTCAGTAACCCACTCTCTGCCTGTGTGATTGTCGCTGTGTGTTCGTAACCCACTCTCTGCCTGTGTGATTGTCGCTGTGTGTTAGTAACCCACTCTCTGTGTGATTGTCGCTGTGTGTTAGTAACCCACTCTCTGTGTGAGTGTCGCTGTGTGTTAGTAACCCACTCTCTGCCTGTGTGATTGTCGCTGTGTGTTAGTAACCCACTCTCTGTGTGATTGTCGCTGTGTGTTAGTACCCACTCTCTGCCTGTTTGATTGTCGCTGTGTGTCAGTAACCCACTCTCTGCCTGTGTGATTGTCGCTGTGTTTAGTAACCCACTCTCTGCCTGTGTGATTGTCGCTGTGTGTTAGTACCCACTCTCTGTGTGATTGTCGCTGTGTGTTAGTAACCACTCTCTGTGTGATTGTCGCTGTGTTCAGTAACCCACGCTCTGTGTGATTGTCGCTGTGTGTCAGTAACCCACTCACTGTGTGATTGTTGCTGTGTGTTAGTAACCCACTCTCTGCCTGTGTGATTGTCGCTGTGTGTTAGTAACCCACTCTCTGCCTGTGTGATTGTCGCTGTGTGTTAGTAACCCACTCTCTGCCTGTGTGATTGTCGCTGTGTGTTAGTAACTCACTCTCTGTGTGATTGTCGCTGTGTGTCAGTAACCCACTCTCTGCCTGTGTGATTGTCGCTGTGTGTGTTGTAACCCACTCTCTGCCTGTGTGATTGTCGCTGTGTGCAGTAACCCACTCTCTGCCTGTGTGATTGTCGCTGTGTGTTAGTAACTCACTCTCTTGTATTGTCGCTGTGTGTAGTAACCCACTCTCTGCCTGTGTGATTGTCGCTGTGTGTTAGTCACCCACTCTCTCCTGTGTGATTGTCGCTGTGTGTTAGTAACCCATCTCTGCCTGTGTGATTGTCGCTGTGTGTTAGTAACTCACTCACTGTGTGATTGTCGCTGTGTGTCAGTAACCCACTCTCTGCCTGTGTGATTGTCGCTGTGTGTTAGTAACTCACTCACTGTGTGATTGTCGCTGTGTGTCAGTAACCCACTCTCTGCCTGTGTGATTGTCGCTGTGTGTTAGTAACCCACTCTCTGTGTGATTGTCGCTGTGTGTTAGTAACCCACTCTCTGTGTGATTGTCGCTGTGTGTCAGTACCCACTCTCTGTGTGATTGTTGCTGTGTTTAGTAACCCACTCTCTGCCTGTTAGTAAACTCACTCTCTGCCTGTGTGATTGTCGCTGTGTGTCAGTAACCCACTCTCTGTGTGATTGTCGCTGTGTGTTCGTAACCCACTCTCTGCCTGTGTGATTGTCGCTGTGTGTTAGTAACTCACTCTCTGTGTGATTGTCGCTGTGTGTCAGTAACCCACTCTCTGCCTGTGTGATTGTCGCTGTGTGTCAGTAACCCACTCTCTGCCTGTGTGATTGTCGCTGTGTGTCAGTAACCCACTCTCTGTGTGATTGTCGCTGTGTGTTAGTAACCACTCTCTGCCTGTTGATTGTCGCTGTGTTTTAGTAACCACCTCTCTGTGTGATTGTCGCTGTGTGTTCAGTAACCCACTCTCTGCCTGTGTGATTGTCGCTGTGTGTCAGTAACCCACTCTCTGCCTGTGTGATTGTCGCTGTGTGTTAGTAACCCACTCTCTGCCTGTGTGATTGTCGCTGTGTGTTAGTAACTCACTCTCTGTGTGATTGTCGCTGTGTGTAGTAACCCACTCTCTGCCTGTGTGATTGTTGCTGTGTGTTAGTA